>VYXD01003410.1:1173450-1186803 GCA_013397195.1 Hylia prasina
CAGTCAAAAAAAAAAAAAAAAAAAAAAGAAAAAAGAAAAAAGAAAAAAGAAAAAAAAGGCAGAAAAACCTCCCCAAATCTCACAGTGGAAGAATGAACTGAGAATTATTTCCTCAGCTGAGCCAATATTTCCTACAACATGGCTTTCTGTGAGTCAGCCTTTTTGTGCCACAGAACTTAAAATAGTAAAAGTGAGATAACAGTAGGCTTGTTGGAAATAGAAATTTTCAAGGGATACAAGCAAACACACAGGAAAAAAAAACAACTTTTGGACCTAGAGAGTGGTGATGAGCATGGTGGTGATGTGCTGGTAATAGATTACTGTAAGAATATATCAAATAATCCTAAAAAAAGAGTGCAATTTATCCAAGATTGTAAAACATGGAGAATCCCAGGTATGCGGGAAGCCCACCACAGGGATTTCAGCCACTCCCCAATCATCCTGCAGCACTGAGGGCAGAGAGCACAGCTCCCTGACTTGTCTCTTTCTCTCTCTTTGATAAGCAAGAGTGGTTTCATCCCAACCCCAGCACCTCCTTTGATTTTGCTTGTGCTGCTGAGAGAAACAGCAGAGGAACCTCAGGCAAATTCCTGGGCCAGCAGAGAGGAACCTCAGGCAAATTCCACACTGATTCCACAAGGTTCAGGACATGACTCAATAAACATACATAGAAGAGGAGGGAGAGTATTTCTAGAGGCAGAGTGGAGCAGGGGATGGGCTAGCAATTATGTAGACTTGTTGACCACATGCACATCAGTGGTTCTTCAAGGGCTGTACCTGCCAGAAATGAGTTTAGAGCCCAAATGAAATGCATCACCCACCAAACCCATCACCTTCCCAATTTACTTACATGATGTGCAGTGCACCCACGTAGGAGAATTCCCACTGAGAGCAAAGATCATGCACCCACTGGTAATTCTGCACTGTCAATTAAAAGTGATTAACATGCAGAAAGGGTGGAGCCCCACTGTGGCCCCACTGCAGCCTGTATGAAAATTAAGATCACTGAAATGTACCCAAAAATAAAAAAGGCACCTCTGTATTGAGGTTCAGTATGTAACATTTGCTAACTTAATTGGCCACGGGGCATATTGCAAAGGTGTGGGCCCGCACAGATCCATGGCATTTGTCTTTTATTTTTAATTTCTTCCTATCAAACACAGGTCCTGCTCTGCAAGACACCAGGCAGAGGCAGCTGCACCAGATGCATAATGTAAGCAAAGCAAGCTGAGGCACGGATACTGCCTGGATTTACACAGCAGGTTATTTTTAAAGCTGAGAGCAAAACCTCCATCTCCTGAGCCTTGTTGGGGGAAGGCTCACTCCATCCAGGCTGTGTCTCGCTGCTGAGACCTGGAGTTTCCACGCAAGCACCTTCTTCCCCTTCATCACTCAGGAATTTTTATTTTAAAAAGTCTCCTAGGACATAAAAAACTTTTCATTTCCCACATCCTGTCATTAAGCAGCTGTACTGCAAACAATGAATGATGACAAACCAAAGCAACAGTTTTAACTGAAGCAGGATTACACTTGGCATCGCTATTTGTTATGTGGCTTACTGGACAGCAAGACAAATGTGTGCTTCTGCTGCCCTTTCCTGCTGCCAGCTCCATCCCCTATTAATACATAATGGCATAATTGGAGAAAACACCACAGCAGAAATAGCTGCAGGATGAGACCCCAAAAATGGAATGATGTCTGGGCCAGCAAGGGCTGGGGGTCTGCAATCTTGGATAGGACCCTTGGTGCCTCTGGGCTGAACTCCCACCTCTGGCACTGACTCAGTGACTATCTAATGCTTCAGGAGGGAGAAGAAGATTTGGACAAGTCTTCTGGTCCGTGGTGTCCTCATACACACATGGGAGACAACTGTCCTGAGCTGGGGGGAACGGCTCACCGCAGAATTTTAACCAAAATTCTGCTCCTTTGCATTGCATTATTCTTCACTGAGTAAGGTGAAAGCATAACCAACCCACGCCTGATTAATTATCAGACAGTACTTGCAGAGGTTTAAGTAATATCACACTTTGCTCGTGCATCCTCCAAAGCCTTGCTGGTAATGATGATACATGGCTGTTAGCAGAAATGCCATTTAGAAACTGGTGGTACAGAAATATTCTCCGAGGAGGCTGCCAGCTTTACACAAATGGATGTGGATGTATAATCACATTATTCTGCACCAACGTGGCACTTGTGAAACAAGAGGCTCAAATGGCTGCACCCAGCAGGGCACAGAGCTCCCTCCCAAGCAGGAGGGATGGCAGCCCCCGTGCCGGGAGTGTGAGCCCTTCTGAGGGCTCAGACCAGCCTACAGAGCTGGTCAGGCCACAGGCAGGACCCTGCTCATGCCACCCCCTCCCCGAGAGCACAACCTCAGGCAGGCTGGCACCCAGGAACCCCTCAGGGGTCACAGCCAGGGGTACGACAGACCCTGCACACACAAAGCAACACTGAGCAATGTCTGCTTGGAATCCTTCTCGGGTCCTTCTGGGCCATCTCTCCGTGCAAACACAAGAGCCATTCAGGCCAGGTCGTGTCCGCAGCGGATCAGGAGTCAATGGGATCATTCATGTCCCGAAAACCCTGCGCACACGCAAGTTGTTCCTTTGGCAGCAGCCCGGAGTGGCACTGCCGTGCCCTCCCAGCCCCTGTCACTGCAGCATTCACACTGCTCCACCCTCCACAGCCCTCGGGTAAACAAAATAAAGGCAACATCAGGGCCCCATTTCGCCTCCAAGGTTGCAAATGGTATTTCTGTTTACTATTGAGCATCTCTTTATTCATCAGATGCATTAGAAAATCCATTAAAGAAGAAATTAGGGATCTAATGACCTGCACAGTCATTCGAACCCAGTGTTTCAGATACAGGCATCAAATACAGTTCGGTGCCTGCATCTCCTCTTGGCCGATGACTCACTGGAGGTGGGAGCAGCGTGATGAGACAGCCGGGAACAGGCTGGGAGCACTGACGGTGTGGAGCCATCGCAGCTGCCCCGCGGGCAGGAGAGGCCACGGGGCTGTGCCTCGGGCACACAGGGAGCGGAGCGAGGGCACAGGGGGCACAGAGAGCAGAGAGAGCAGTGAGGGCATAGAGGGCACTATGGGCAGAGAGGGCAGAGAGGGCAGTAGGGAAAGACAGCTGCCCACTCACAGTCAGACTGCTGGGAACTGGGGTGGCTGGGAGGGAAAGAAAGGCGTGGGTGGTTGTGGTACGGCTCTGTGTGTGTGTGTGTGTGTGCAAAATGGAAATACTTAGACAACAGGGGTGAACTGCACATCTGCCTTGTAGCTCAGTCTGTCCTGCAGGTGCAGCGGGGACAGTGACTTAGCTCTGGCTCTGCAGGGAGTCACCACTCAAGGGCAAGATGACAACAGCACTTCGCTGTAGCCAGACCTGAGGTTTAAGCAGCAGCTCCCCTTGACCTCCCACAGCAGCTTTGAGCTGGCACATCCCCAGCTCCTTCATGTTCTGCCATCACAGAACTACAGCGAGGGCAGCTTTTCTGACAGGACTTCCTATTCCAAATCTCTTCCCAACAGCTGACACCAGCCAGGTTTCCCAATCTTAAATTTGCAGTGAGCTCTATAAATTGTCTGAGTGCCAGTGTTGTATATACAGATCTGTACTTGAACTGTGTCTTTGTGCTGCTCCATTTCATTAAACAAGCTGAACAATTCAGCAGCTGGTTTTATGCCTCCAGGCACTTGGGTCATCTCTAGTTTTGACTTGTCTCAAAGTTCATGTTTGCAATGAATGGCTTCTCTGGACAATGAGATAAAGTAAATTATAAAATCTTCCCCAGTTAAGTGGCTCCCACCAGCACAGAGCAGGGAACAGGCAGGGCTGGGACTCCCCTCACATCACATCCCTTCCTTTGCCAGCATCTGAACTGGGGGAGAGCTGCACCATCCCCAAATCTCCACCCTTAGTTCAGTGTGACAGCGGAAGCCAAGCCACAGTTTAGCTCCCCCCTTCCAGCAGTATAACAGAGTCCTTTTCTGCCTTGGCTGCACAGCAGCGGCGTTTGCTTCCCCCACACCCCAGCGAGGAAGGTTTTGCAGCCTTGAAATGAACTGAAAAGATCTCGAGCAGGAGCTCAGCTCAGCAGCTTAGAGCTTGTCACACATCACATCCCCATCGCTTTCAACTGGGTCTGAGACTGTTTTGCAAGCGACTAACGTGGAGCTGCAAACAATTTAAAGCTTTCTAATAAATGCCATGTCCCCCCTTCACTGCACACAGACACAGACACACACACTGCATTATTCTAATGCCCTGCTAAGCTTTCTAACTCCTTCTTACATCACACAACATAATCAGCCATTTGGCCCTGAGTCAGTGTTTCCATGAAGCAGAGTCAGTGTAAAAAGCTTTCAAGGCACTGGGATTGCTTTTGCTTCTGTAATGCTTTAAAAATGCTATATCTTGGGACTGAAGACTATTCAGTGAAAACACGGCATTTCTGGACGCTTTTCAGTTCTTGCATCAGAAATGCTGGCACTGGGAACCAAATTGTTCCCATATTTGAGCTTGGTACCAAAACATCAAGGTTTTGTTTGTGAAGTTTGTAAAAACAAATGACTATAGACTTGAATATATTAATCACAGGGAAACGGAAACAGCTCGAGAGGACTGTCTGGCCTGCTTTGTACTTTACATAAACAGCAGGTCTTTGCTTACCAGTGGCCACATTTTGGGCCAGATGAAAGCAATTAGGATGGTTCACATGTGTGTTCAAGACTCAAAGCAGTATCAGGGCATGGCTGTGTTCTGACCAGCCCATGGTGTGGCAGAATTTAGGGAGGTTTAGATTAGATATTAGGAAAAAGTTCCTCACAGAAAGGGTTGTCAAGCTTTGGAGCAAGCTGCCCAAGGAAGCTGTGAAGTCACCATCCCTGGAAGTTTTAAAAACACATGGATACAGCACTTGAGGACTTGATTTAGTGGTGAACACAAAAGTGGTGCTGAGCTGATGGCTGGACTTCAGGACCTCTTTTCCAACCTTAATGATTCTATGAATCCCTTTAGGAGTCTTTTGAGGATCCCTTTTGGGATCCCCTTCCAGCTGCTGTATGGGAATTCCAGCTTCTCAGCAGACATGTCCCAGCACCCTGTCCTTATCCCTAAAGACCTTTAGGTGCCATCAAATGTGGCATGGGGACAAGGGTGACACACTATCTGTGTCATTTGACCACTGATAAATGTATTTCTCACCTCTGCTTATTACATGTTATTACTCACCACTGCCCTGATTTATTTTGCTTTCTGAGGGGAGGAGTGGTGGAAACGCTGTCAGGCCATCAGCAAGGACAGCAGCACACAAGCATTTTGGAGTATTTATGTCCATTCTTAGCCATCCCCTTCCTTTTTCTGTTTTTAGAAGCCAGAGTGCAATTTTTGCACTGGTTGCAAAGATTACGTGACAGCAGTTGTAACCGCTGACAGGTTTAAATGTCATCTGAGAAAAGGAGTGGAAAGGAAAGCTGTGGTTTGAATTCTGACAAGGAACCAGGAGCTGGTTGGATGTTGCTGGTTTGGGGGGATGCTTAGGAAAGGACCAGAAGGTCTCTCTGCTCTGAAGCGATGCACATTGCCAGCAGGAACAATGTTTTCTGGAAAACTGGTGGATTTGATTTGTAACAGAAATCTTCACAAACAGGTCTGCTGTCCTGTGGAAAATAATAATTTCTTTTTCCTAAATTCCTTTGATGACATGGGGAGAGCTCCCAAGGCCAGCCTCATCCATGACCGAACATCTTGATTCCCATTTGAAAGGGCATCACATGATGTATGCCTTGGCCCACAAAACTACCCAGCAAGAAAATCTCCCAATCAGAATTTTTGGCTTCTAACTGAAAGGTTTGCCCCCAGATTTTCAAGTTCCAACTTTTCAACTAAAAAATCTACTTTTTTTGGGGGGGAGTGGAGGGTGTGTTTGTTTGTTTAGGTCCAGTAGAAAGGACAGTTAATAACTTCCCTTTCTCCTTGGGGTAGAGAGGAGCCATGTGTTGTCTCTAAAAACAAAATAATAGCTCCTGAATTTATCTCAAAAAAAACCTCTAATTTTTTTTTGATGGTTATTATTAAACGACAAGTTTTATCTGCCCTTACCATCTCAGTACTAAGGGGGAAGTTGAAGAGTTTTCTAAGAACTTCTTAAACTGCCAGTGAAAACCAACATTAGAGATAAACCATGGTATCTGAAAATCAGAAAATAGCTTCTCTCCAGCTGTGTTATCAAGCAGCAGCACAGCCCTGTGAAGTGCATTCATTGTGCAGCGACTGAAGAAAAAAAAATTGGGGAAAACACTGGGAAGCACAAGGTGTATTTTTGGGCACCCATTGATGTGCACAGCCTTCATCTGTGAAAGAAAAAATAAGCCCTTAATCCCTCAGATATATCAGGATCTCTCCAGATTATCGGGATCTAAAATTGGAAGAGATTGAAAGTTATATATATATATTTTATTTTAAAGAAATGTCTGCCAGAGTCTGCAGAAAAGCACTTGGCTGCTTGCAGAAGATGGACAAGGACCAGTCATGGTCCCTCTACTCAAGGCAGGTCAGCTCCATGTGTGTGTGCAGCACAGAAACCCTGATAATATTTTTCCTGATAATTTCCACATATATAGAATTATAGAATCATTTAGGCTGGAAAAGACCTCTAAGAACATCAAGGGACCTTAAAGACCATCTCATTGCAACCCCCCGGCCATGGGCAAGGACACCTTCCACTAGTCCAGGTTGCTCCAAGCCCTGTCCAACCTGGCCTTGGACACTTCCAGGGATGCAGGGGCAGCCACAGCTTCTCTGGGCAGCCTCTGCCAGGGCCTGCCCACCTTCCTCCTGATCTACAGAACACAACCTTGGGAAGGACAAATACTGGACCCAATCCAGCTCTGACCAGGCAGATGTTATGTGTGGAGACAAGCCACAGGATCTCATGGACCTGTAAAAGGCGTTTCCAGCCCTGGCAGCCCAGAGAAAGACAAAAGGTTCAAGCAGCAGATATAAGGGCAGCCTGAGCCCAGGGTTATCCTGCATTTTGGAGGGAGGCTGAACTCAAGTGCTGAAGGAACACCAACCTCATCACCAGCAGTGCAGGGGCAGGCACTGGCTCCGAGCCCTCCCTTCCCCATCAAAGGCAAACACAGCCAGATTTCAGTGGGGGGTTAAAGAAGGCTCATTCTGAAGGCACAGCAAGATGCCCACAGGTGTTATCTTCACAGAATCACAGACTCATCAGGGTTGGAAGAGACCTTCAAGATGATCGAGTCCAACCATCAACCCAGGCCGCCACAATCACCCCTAAGCCATGTCCCCCAAGTGCCACATCCAGAGCCTTCTTGAACATTTCCAGAATCAGTGGCTCCACCACCTCCCTGGGCAACTTACTTCAGTGTTTCACCACTTCTTTAGTGAAAAAATGGTTGTAATACTTAATCTGAACTGCCTTCTCTACATTTTTTTTCTAATCCCCAGCCCAAGGTTTAGCCTAAGGGTAGAAGATGTAGGCAAGGACCATGGCAAGGGCTTTTTGAAAAACACTGGTGTGTATTTATTTCAGTGTAGTTAGTTTGGAGCTACAGTAGGATAAATGGGCCTAAGACCTAGTTTAGATGTTAAAGGAAATGTATCTGACACTGACTTCAATAGACTAATTCCAGATTTATATTACACTGAGCCTAGAGCCGGTGAATACACAGCACAGTGCTAATTATAGAGAGCAATATAGAAAAACAAATCACCATATTAAGAGAAACAAATAGATTCTGGAAAAGTGCCATGTTTTTAAACTGGGCCACAGTGACTCGGCCTGGTCGGTGCCTATTAGATCATCCTCATGTCCAGGCATTTGGTTCCTATATCTTAATCATGTTGAGAAGCTCAGGCAGAAGAAAGAAAAAGCAATTATCTTTCTCTTAAGAGAATGGTGTGTTTAAATAATAATAATAATGATGAAAGGACACTGGGCCAAATAAAAACCACAGCAAAATCAAGGCAAAGGCAGATTCGATCCGACAGGACTTTCTCAGGCTTCCAGAGAGCATTTCCTCCTGCCCTGCAAACCCCCCTCCGCCAGTCTCCCCAGTCCACACAGCGCCAGAAGTTAAAGGTAAACATCTGTTTCTGCTTGCTAACCTTTCTTTCTTTCCTTAGGAGGCTCTTACTGCTGACAAGGGCACTGCACGTATTTCCCCCGAAAGATCAAGCGAGGATAAAGGGAGCGGTTTCCTGCTCCTCAGAGCCGCCCGTGCCAGCACGGTCATGCTGCTTAAGCACGGCCCTTCGTCACTGCCAGCGTGAATGAAAAGCCAGGGCAGCCCTGGGACACAGAGAGAGAGCTCTTGGAAATCACAACGGCGAGCTGACCCTGGCTCTGACACCGCCAAGCCACCATTTCTGACCTGTCTGTCATCACTTGGTCCTCTCGGCATAGTCTCTGCGAGCCACGGCGTGGGCAAGGGTTGGGAGCAGCAGGAATTCCCCTGGGAAGGGCTTCTTGCCCTGCATGCAGCAGCACAGCAGCTCCCCATCCAAGCCACATCCCCCCTGCCCGCTGCAGCCCCTCGCCTGGGGCTCCAGTGCTGCCCCTCTGGGCTGCTCCCCAGGCCCTGCATCACCCTGTTATGCAATGCCAAGTGACATTTTATCTAGGCTGTTTCAGAGGGGCAGGAAGAAAAGACACAACGCAATGCTTTCCAAATGCCCTCAAGCCCTACTCTTTCCATCCCTATTTTTCATCTCCAGCCGTGGAGCCCCGTAAGGTCCCCTCTCTCTGCCTGGGCAGACCCTGAGCCCCCACCCCAGGGCCCTCTTTCCCAAGCTGGGGCGCCTGCCCGCCGGCTCCAGCTGACCCGGCACACCCCTCGCCCTCTGAAACGTTGGAGAGATGAGATCATGCAGAGCAGCTCTAAGACAAACATCCTGACAGCTCTCACTAACATTTTCCACAGGTTTCTCAAGCTCCATTAGCTCTTGCTAGATTCTATCGCGCAGCAGTCGCCATAATTAATGGCTTGTGTACTTCTGCACACACGGGTTCTTGTAATCCCCCTGCTCCTTTCTAAACAGAGGCAAAATCACCATCCCAAGGCAGCAAACATGGTCAGTCAATCCATAGCTTGGCAATCACTTAGAACCTGTTTGTTTGACATATTTCCCTCCGTTCTTCCCCCCTATATGTATTAAATAAAAAACCCCCATGGCCACCTCCCTTGTAAGGGGTGAGGCATAAACAGAAGGGCATAAACCAAAGGAGTAACTCAGCTAAAACCCTTCATCTCAACAATTTTCCCACAAGGCTTGGGGACTGAGGAAAATAGACCCAAACTTTCTTGTCTGGAGCTAAGCCTTGCCTAAAGCCATGATGAGAGGAAGTGATGGAAGCGAGAGGAGAGGGGCTGCCCTATGGAGGCAGTGCTGAAAGGGAAAGAGAAAAATGCAAACTGTGAGTCTTTCCATTGTCCCAGGTGAGCGTCAGCACCTCCTCCTGCCCTGCAGCAGCATCCAAACATGCCCTTGGTGCTAATAAAATGGTTATCACAGGGGGATGTTAATGGGCACATCAGCAGCACCTACAGAGTCGTCATTGCTGGTGCCGTGGCTCAGGCTGGAATTGCTGATATTTATGGTGGAGTACCGTGGTGGTTTAAGCAGTATTTGGGTTTAGGAGCCATTACATTATTGTGAAATATGCACACTGTTGGTGGATGCTTAAAGTGCTGCTACGCTGTGGCATAAACTCAGTATTAATTTTGGCTCCGCAGAGGAAATTGAAAATGGTGCCCTTGAAATCATTATGCTGAGCGAAATTCAGCAACAGGGGAAAAGACAGCCTGGAGGGAAATAAGAGAAAATTTACTTCAGGCAGCCAAAAAGACCCCGTGGGACTTGCTCAGTCCAGGCTCAGAGATGTGGAGGATGTTGGGGGCACCAGCATCAGAGCCCCACACCATTGCTGTGCCTTCCTTAGCCCCAGCTGCTAGAAACCCTGAGAGCCCCTGGGGATGATGTCGTGCCTGTGAAGTGTCATTTGTGCTAATTTTAGCCCTGTTTATGTAACTGCTGTGTGATGGGAAGGTGCCACACTCCTGGGGGGGCTGTGCTGAGGACAGAGCCTGCAGCCTTAGAGCAGGACCCGTGTCTGCCAGGGCCTTCTGCCCCAAGCACTGGATGCAGGCAGCACCTGAAAGGATACCTGAGTCTTACAGGCTGTATGCTGACAGGCAGTAGATTATATAAACACATCTATGTGTGCATATATATATGTATTTAATATCTGTAATATCAATAATATGTATAAAAAACAAAGAAACCTACTTCAACTCTCACCCCAAAACATCCCCCCTCTGACTCTACATGTCCTGACCTCTCTGGAAAAAGCTTTGCAGAACCCAAATGACCGGCCCTGGTCTGTGGGCGCGAGGGATTCAAAGTCTGTTTGAATGAGCATCAGAAATAAGTGGGGTTTATTGAACTGAGATAAATTCTTGGAACTCATCCACGTAGAAAGGAAATGCTCAGAATTCATCTGAGAGTTGGCTCAGACCTGCCCTTTCAACCTCATATCCTGACATTACAACCTGTCTATTAAAAAAAAAAAAAAAAAAAAGAGAAAGAAAAAGAAAAAGAAAAAAATTCTCTACTGGGGCGTCAACATATAGCAGAACTGAGCCCAGAGAAAGAGGAAACAGAAAACTACAACCCTTGAATAGCTCCATGGGAACCACTGTTGGTGTGTGCTCTCCTTCTCTGGCTTAGGAGAGCAAACCCCTGCAGCTGGAGCTGAGGCGAGGACCCGGCTCTACCTGGCCCCCGTGGGACCACACGTCACAGGCATTTTAGCTGGGAGCTGACAGAGGAAGCAGCTGTTCCCACTCCCCCACAGCCTGTGATGAGCTGCAGGGATACCTGCAGCATCCCTGGTCCCCACAGCTCATGCCCCACAGCTGTCGGGGTGCAGACCATGGAGCGATGGCTGCCGGGACAAGTCCCCACCAGCTTTTGGAGCAAAGCTGTGAGCAATCAGTGGATTTTCTTGTTCTCTCCCAGGATTTGCAGGAACGGAGGTCTGGCTTGGTATGGCTCAGATTAGTTTTCATATATATAAAATTCTGCTGGCAACACAGCTGCCCTTTATTTAATGCAGATTTTGTGTGCTCCCCGAGTAGAGAAACCATTACCTCACCGACTGGATACGATTTCTCAGCTCCCTGCCTTCCATAAAAATTCTAACACCTGCAAACTTTTTAAACAAATTATGTATATTAGAGCAGAACCCCTTCCCCCCTCCACGTTCTCCTGAACTTGCAGCCATGTGTCCTGAAACAAAATCCTCTCCAAGACATCTGGTCTGCGCTGGTGTGGTTATTACAAGCTCCCCTGTGGTGCTGGTGGCACGGAGCCCACAGACCTGCTCCACAAAGGCCACTGTGGAGCCAGGGCTCCCTCTGCCATGCTGGGAATCCAATGGATCACTTTCAAGAGTGACTTAAAAGAAATTAAAACTACAAAAATTTCTGTGTGTAAATGCAAAATGAAACGATGGACAGCAAAGGGTGGATCCTCAGCTTGCTTCTGCAGGTGTGGATACTGATGTTAGAGGCTGAAACACCTCCCAGAAGCTTTTATCATAGATCTGTGCACAGGGGTACCAGGAAAAGTGTCTGGGCTGCAAAGACCAATAGGTAGAGGAGAACAGAGGTCTCCAGCTTACAGTCCTGGGTACAATCCTCTGGAAAGCTGCTTTGCCTCCTCAGCCCAGCAGTAAAAGGTGTATAACTTGAGCTCTTGAACAGCTCCTAACTAGGAACGAGGCGTGTTTCCACCAGACCCAGCACCCAGAAGAGGTTAATTCAGGTGTGTGCCAACAGATTTGCCAGAGCAGGGCCCAAGAAAAGACTCATTCGTCTTAAGAAACCCAAACTTGTTTTCTTTTCCCCCAGATCTTCAAAGCATAATTCCCTTTCCAACAATAACCTGAAAGAATGAGAAAAGAGCTGCAACCCCCCACGTCTCCCCAGATCCTTGTGCAGCAGGAAGGCTCTCAGTGGAAGCCTCATGAGCAACCTTTGTCCTGGTGCCATTTCCAGCCCAGTCACTAGGTCAGAGAGAGCATGGACAAGTTTAATTAAACATCCAGCCTGTCTGGTGTTGCTTTATTATCACCTGAGCCTTCCCACTGCTTCTCAAGTGAGACCTGAGGCACAGAATCCTGAAAACGAATTAACAAGTTTATTTTGGTTGATTGACCCAGACTTTGGAGCCATAGGAGAAAGAACAAGGGCCTGAAGTTCAGCAGAGCTTGGTGCCAAGTATCACTCCTCAGTGACAGCCCAGAGCTCAGCAGGAGCTGTTTGACTTGCCCTACCCAACGTCCTGTCAGCGGCAGCCTGTGCAAACCATGCAAATGCTGCAATTAGTATCAGAGATAAACCAGATCCATTAGTAGATGGAAGGGGAACTCAATCTGTTTTACAAATGGAAATGAAGTAGCAGCCTCAATTATAGGATTTTTAAAAACATGCAATTTAGCAAAATGTTGATTTCCTTTTCGTTTACTTCGTTCTTTGTCTTTCAGATACTTCAGCTCAAGTAGCAGGCAGTATATTAACCGACCAGATTTTGGCAATGTATTTAATAATCAAGCTCAAATAAGTGCTCTTAGGAAATAATTTTATTTACAGTTCAGCTGGGGAAGAATATTAAAGCTTGAGGATTTGGCTAAAATTATTACCCTACAGTAACATATTAGAAGGAAGGCACTTGGGCCGTGGATGACTAGTACTAGTGAGTCAGAGCACAGCATTTGACCTTTCTGAAAATTCATCATCTGTTTGGGACACAGGGCAAGATTTGTCCTCCAGCTTCCCCCAGCCAGGATGGGCAGTCACCACCACAACAGCTTTAGAACCTCCCTTTTCTCTGCTGCACCCCCAGCCCAGCAGGGAAGTTCTGGGGTTCCTGGCAAGCAGCTGAATCACTCCTCATCCACCAGATTCCCTCCTCCATACAGTCACTTTATGTGCAGATATATTTCACCATGTATTCTGCAGCAAGGCTGGAGTTTGGGAACACTACATCAAGATATTTCAGCATGTATATGCCTGTATAACAACTTTGTTTTTTAATTGGTCCAGCCCACGTTACTGTTTAAATAATTGAAGGTGCTCAGCATTAAACATATTTTGCCATGCTTTCCCCATGGCACCTTTCCCACTCCAAACTGTTTGGAAGCTGAACAGAGACTAAGCATTAACTAATTAAATTTCTCAAAACAAAGGTTAATTAGTGTGTTTATTTTGGATTATGTATGTATTGAATTATTAAACACTATATGGTACTATAAA
>VYXD01003410.1:1186843-1197384 GCA_013397195.1 Hylia prasina
AGATAGAAAAGGGGCAGGCTGAAAGGAGGAAACATTCCTAAGCCCAAAGAACAGCTTCTCTGTCTGCCTTACAGCTACATTAACCATTTGTTCACAACCCCAGCATGTGCTTAAAAAACTCATGCTCTTTCTTTAGGGCTAAAAGCAAAAGCCCTCCCAATCCAGAAGTAAGGTCCAGCAGCCCTGAACTGTGACTATGGCAGATTCATGTCACTTTAGGACAACGCACAGGAGAGCTGCACAGATCCCATATTTGACTCAGGATATCATTGGACACCTCATCTGACACACACACTGCCCTTCCAGTGCCTGACAGAGCAGCCACTGAGGACCAGAGCTCCCTCCCAGGGCCCATCAAACAGCAGCATTTCTCCTCTCCCTCCAAACCACCCCCTCTCCTTTTTGGTCCCAAGGTGGAAAGTTTTCAACCTGCAGCCCATCTTCCAAATACTTAATTACACAATTATCTGCCTGCAGGCCAAGGTAATGATGACTGGAGTCCAAGAGCCAGACCACACTAAAAGAAACAAACTGGTGAAGACTCACCCCGATTCCAGTTCTCACCCATACACTGCCCCTATAGCTGTAACATCAATCCCAAAGGATATGTGGATAAACCACTGGCAACAAACCAGAGGGAGGAAGATACAGGCTAATACCCATCACGTTGTAATTACCTGGCAGTATGCAAATACACCCACCTGCCCTAAGAGGAGGGCACACGGGGCAGTTTTCAAAGCACAAAGGAATCTAAAAAGCTTGCTTGCCTTCTCAAGATTGTTATGTAAAGCAACACTTCATATACGCCTGGCCTACAGCAACAGGAATGGTGTCAGGTTTATCTACGTGAGCATTTCCAGCATGCCTATCATGGTGGGCTTGTGATTCATTCTGTCTGAAGAGTCTTATGACAGCTGATATGAGAACCCTTCTTCATCACCAGAATAAGGCTCTGCATTTCAGCTCATTTTCTGTACAAACAGGAGTCCTGAGTCAGTTACAAAATGAATTTCTTCTTTCAAAGCACCCTCCATTGCTGCAGTGAGCAATAACCTGTGTTGTTGCCCAAACAACAACAAAAAAGTGGAGTCACAAGCAGCTCTCAGATGAGAGATGATCCCTACCTTGTGCTTATCCAGAAACCAGCCAACACGTATAAAAGTGTCTTCCCTGTTGCCCCATGTAAATATAACATAAAATTCGATATAATCTTGGAGATGCAGCTTCCCAGGACTCCCTGTCAGATGATCTCTGCAGGAACTTGGGGCTGAAAAAGGACAGTTCATTGAGGATGGGTGTCAGAAGCAAAAATGGGTCAGTTCCTGCTTTATCACTTTGTGATTGCTGGAGCACTATCAGGAGGTGCAATCAGAGCTGCAGCTGACACCTTCAGAGGAGCCATAAGTGGCTTCAGCTGCTTGTTGTCACCCTGATGTCCTATTCCGATCCTTCGAGGTCAGAATTCCTCCTCAGTCCTGAATCTCAGCTAGATTGCCAGTTATTTGTCACCAGGGGTTTTTTCAGATTCATTACCTGATCAGGGGGCCAAAGTGGATAAGCCTATTTTACAGCCATTGCTTATGAAGGAATGCAAATAAAAATGTCTCTCTGAGGGTTTGTTTTTTTTCCTCGACTTAATTTTTTTTAATTTTTTTTTTTTAAATCAAGGAAATAGTCTTTCTGCAGACCTAGGAAGGCAAACCTAATTAAAGTCACTTTACTGAGGGAGCTGATACCAACACCTGCTTTAAAGACAAAACTCCCTTCTTTTTAAATTCAAATATTTTTGTTCTGCTGCAGAAGCGAAAACATATCTTTGAATGACATATCTCAGAAATCTGCTTTCATTCCCCTTTCCTCCCTCCCTGATGATCTTAGGTTTCACATTCACACCCTTTGGGAAAATTGCCTGGGAAACTTTTCTGATGATACGCTGAAGGTCATCTGCAGTAAATGTGGTACAAAGTGAACCCAGATCTCAGGCTTTGCAAATGTTCATTATGTAAATTACAGGAGCTGTGAAGATGGAAATGAGGCATACAGATGCTGTTATGCACGAAAAAGCAGAGGGGAAACTTCAGACTTCACTACAGAGTGAAGTGTCTGCAGGAGAGTGTCTGCAGGCACTCTCCTTCCTCGCGTGGTATTTCCAGCATGAGAATGCCTCAGATTCTCTGTGGCTGTTGGCTCAGAAATGACTGGCTCTGTGCTCCTCCACGCAGGTCAAGGACTGGGCTAGATCTTTAAATTCACCACACATCTGGGGAGAATCATGGGCCAAATGCACCTGCAACCTGGACGGGAGGAAACGGGGAGGGCATTTATGAATTCCCATCCACAGCCTGTATTTCTGGGATTAGTCTTGTTGGCTGTCTCAGCCAGGGCCAGTCCTGAGGAGCAATGTATCTGTGCTGTGAATTGCAGTGCAGAGACGATCAAGTGCAGGAGATAAAGATTCAGCCCTTGATTTCGTGCATCCTTTGGCACATTACTTGGAGGCCAGATTTTGAAAGATGCTAGAGATCAAAGGATGAAGAAAGATAACCAGATTAATTTTCAGTTCTATTCCTGTGCGTGTGTTTCAGAACATTTCAATAGGAAATAAGCATTTTTGTGCTTTTTAAAAAATAATTCTAAATGCCTTTGGGTAGGTAGTTTCATCATAAGGAACCAACATACATTTAAATGGCAGATCTTAAATTGCACATTGTTTCAGTTTCCTAACAGAGAAGTGTAAATCCCCTTTTCTTCGATTTCCCCCAGGTCTTGCTCAGGTTTGATGCACAATTCTCCTCTAAACAATAATTACAATTAAAGACACTCCAAGCCTGCTTTCAAGCAGTGATGAGTGCTCAGCCAGTAACGGGAGCTACTGGTGTTCAGCTCTGTTGAAACTCATGTTCAGTTCCTCAAAAATGAAGACATCAAAAACTCGAGACTGCTTTTGGTAATTTTGCCCTAAAAGCTCACGAGGGAAGCTGTGATGCACACATACTGATGGTGAGGTGGAAGGACAATGCCCAGCCAGGTGCTCTCCTGTCAAGGGACTGGCACTGTCCAGGGCAGATGGAGTGGGAGACAAGGGCTGAGCCCTCCCCCCACCAACCTCACCATAGATCTGCTGTGACCTGCAGCAAAAAAAGCAAGAAAAAAGGGAGAGGAACAGTAAGACAACGCTGGAAGGGAAATTCCAACTCCCTGACCTTGGGACAACCTCACCCTGTATCTTAACAGACAAAAAAAAAAAAAAGGAAAAATGATGATATTGCCTCAAAATGAAAAAACAAAACAAAACAAAACAAAAACAAAAACAACAACAAAAAAAAACCAAACAAAAAAAAAACCACAAAAAACCCCCTAAAACTAAAAAACCACCCAAAAAAACTAACAGGAAAAAAAAGATTTGTTGAGTCATCCAACAGTGTTCGAATCAAGTTATTTTCTTAGCAACTGTGCTAAAAGAGAAAATGTAACACATTCTGGTTTGGCTTTTCCTTCAGCAGCAAGATTTATTTGCATTCACACATGAGGATCTGGTTTACAATAAGGTTCTCCAGCCCTTTCCTTTCTTTCATTGTTTCCATTGTGTATCTTTGGATAGAAAAATCTCCTTTGGTGAAAAAACCCACACCAGGCAGCCCCGGGGCAGACCATGCCCCACCATGCACATCTCTGCTTGGAGAGGTTTTTGTCTGGAGGCCGTTTGGAGGAGCAGGGAGGTTTTGTCCTTGACCCCGTGCTGGGGAGCCTCACTCCCCTGGAGGAGGAACTTGTCCTCCACCAGCCCCAGGTTTCGCAATGCACTTAGGACACGTCTTGTACTGGCCTTGATTTATGCAGAACTGTTGGCTAATCTCTTTTATGTAATCACCGATAGCTGTTCCTAAAGGCTAAGTCCCCAAAATGGAAGGAATGAATTAAAGGAGACAGATGTGGTTTGGCCAGCTCCCTCTTCTGATTGCAGCCTCAGAAATGACCTCGTTCGTTTGTGCCGATTTAAGCAGGGCTTCAAGCACACTGCACACCCACCCCAGCAGGAACATCCAGACTTTCTGCTCTGCAGCCCCGTTTCACGGTCCGATCCCACTCACACAAAAGCCACTGGAATCACTCAGGTTTATTCTGCTGAAATGTGATCAAAGTCTGGTCAAAAGTCGCCTGAGTTTTTGTTTACCCCAGATCCCCTTGCTTGGCACCGCTGCAGGCTTTGGGAGCTAAAGGAATGCCATTCCCCACAGAGCTGGCTGCCTTTGGTCACCCAGAAAGACTCGGGGAAGACAAAAGCCCTGAAGTTCCTTCTGCACCATCTCCAGGTTGAGAATCAGCCTGAGCTCAGTGACCCACTTGGCCCTTGCTGGCTGCACATTGCCCGTGTCTGCAGGCACAACGGGATCTTGAAGGAATGATATTCCCAGCACGTCTGTGATGCACAGACCTGTCCATCAAGCAGGCATTCGGGGGTGGGCAGGGTGTGAACAAGCCTGGTGAGAGACTCAAAATCCTGGGAGAGAAGATGCAGTGTCTGCTCAGCCATCCCCCCTTCCCCGCTTAGAAGTAAAGATACCTCTGGTTTTAGGGACAGAGCCACAGCCTGGCTTGCACACCCTGGTGGGAGACCCTCCTCAAACCCTCCTCTTTAATTTTTCCCCATGGAAAAATATTGCCCAGCAGGGCTGCGTTTAGATTCCCTTTCTTCACCAAAGCTGCCCTGCTGTGACCGACTTCAGCGGTAGCTGGAGCAGTCCCACAAGCCTTAGAGAATTATTTTCCAGTTTATGTAAACTGAGCACCAGCTCAGTAAAAACAGGGAAGATTTATGCTTGGCAAACATTTCCAAGGAGCCAATATTTCCCCGTTACTTACTTGTGGCTTGTGAATACAAACCTCACACAGCTGGTACCTCCACTAATGATCCCATTACAATATGTATTGAGCTGATACTCTGTGATATCTCATTGAGGTATTCATCCATGTCAGAAAGGATTTGTCCATAAAAACATCTCCTCTCATACCATCACAGGATGCTGCATTCATTCCTCCTTCCTCTGTCATCTGATGCTGCCTAATCCCACTTGCTGACATCAATCACAGGGGGAAAATAAGACAATTAACTGGCAATTAATTAAATTATAAACTGTAAGGAAGAGCAGAATATTTGTAAACCTTAATAGCCTTATTAACATGCACATTACCAGCCAGTTGCACAATCCTGCAGCTAAGGGTATCTGTGCACATCTGTGACATCACACAGACTTTAATCAAGGGGCTCACCTCAGAGGTGGTGGGATGAGGAACCTGCCTGGCCAGCCTGGAGCTGGGATGTACAGGTGCTCTACACCTCCTCTCCTGCAGAAAGCTGGAGTAAGGATCAACAGAGCACAAGGGGTGCTGCAGCATCCTGCCAGCTGTGGCTCCTGTGCCTTCAGGACACAAGGGCCTGAGGATGGCAATTCTCCCTGTTTCCTGCACAAAGCAGGCATCTCCAGGGGTGTGGAGGCAGCGGGGAGCTCTGCTGGGCTCTTCAGATGAGTGTATTGACCCGCAACAACTCCAAGGTGACAGCCACCCTGCCCAGGGCTCTCTCAGGGATGGAGCAGGCACCCAACCATCAGGACTGGTGAGCCTCAGCTCCATGCCAGGAGGGATACTGGCTTTTCTGCTGCAAGGACACATGTTGGGACAGGGCCTGAAAACCCACCAGTGACAGTAACAGTGGATTCCTGTTATAAAACACACATGCAATGTGGCTTTGTTTAAAGCTGTTTCCTGGAACACTAAAGGAAAATAAGTGGGAAGAAAACAAGGGCAGGTCAGGCACCTTCTGTAAGGTCACAGCAGCTCTTGCAAGGCGGTGGCAGAGGCTCCATTACTGGGGAACTGGCCTCAAAGCTTAATGCATCAAGTAACAGGGCCTGACCTCTGTTGGAATGTCATGAGACAGGAGGAAAAATCCAATCCAACACAAGCCATAAGAGAGAGCATAAAGCCACAGCCAGACCCAGATGAGGTACCAGGACTGAAGGCATTGCAGTGCTCATGTTGGCACAGCATCACTGCCTGGTCCTCAGGTCCCCTGGGAATAACCTTCACACAACACCCTCCCGGTTCTCTCACTTTTTTCATAGCATTTCTGTACTGGCTTTGTCTTGGAAAAGTGACCAAATCAGTCCATCCAGTATACACCAAACCCTTGCCTTTTTCCTAGTCTATTTGTTCCAAAAAGAAGTACCATGTGAAGCAGGAGAGTGACCTACTAAAGCAGGGAAATTAGAGTGTAGAAGATGGATGGAGCTGTAAATCAGGTCTGCCTCCAACAGCAGGTATAGCCCAACGAGGCCCTACCATCTGCCCTCTCTCCAAATCAGCCACATCCCAAATCTCAGCTGTGTTAACTCTGGTTCCAGTCCAGCGTTATTTCTGTAACACGTGAACTGGGATGACATGCACCCAGCCCGTTCATTTATTTGTGGAGTGTGGACTGCTGACTGATGGCCAAGTGCTAATAAAAGCTGGGCTCTCCCTCCTGTGCCATTCCACGCTGGATCCTGCCGGCGGGCTGGACCTCTGGGCACACGGCGCTCGCTGGGAGCAGCCGGGGGTCGTCAGTGAGCAGCGCCTTCAGATTTTCATTCTTAATTTCGATGGAGCTGCGATGCCACATTGTTTTCTCTCCCAGTTGGGCTCTATATTTAGCCAGGGGTTCTGTGCTCAGCTTGTGTTTTCTGGTGAGGTTGGTAGCTCGCGCTGCTCTGCTGTCGGAACGCCTGTCTCCCTTGTCAAAGCGCGGCTGTTTTGGGGATGCATGAGGCAGTCAGATGTGACAGAAGCTGAGAGGTTTCTTTCACAGCTAGGAAGGGAGAGGAGGGAGCCAAGCACTTCCATACCCACCCTAGGAGCTCCGGTCCCCTGGGGGGGCTGGAATCCGATGCTGGCTGGCGCTGGGAACACCCACGTTCAGCTAACCTGACTGCAGTGCTCGCTGCACGAAAATTGGCTCTGAGGAGGCGTTACAGCAAGGAAAAAAAAATAAAATAAATCAAACAAGGTGGGACATCAGACATTTTAAAAATAACCCAGGGTGAAGCTCCAGGAAGCCGCAATGACCGGGGGCCAGATCCGGATTCCCTGAGCCCAGCTGATGTCTGGGGTATTGCTGACCTCTGCGGAGTCTGCTGGGCTGGCGCTGAGGCCAGTGAGATCAGGATCTGGCCCAAATGGCCTGGCCTCCCGCTGCACCCCATGTTGTAACTATCCAGGATGTTGACATATTCAACTTGCCACTCGTTTGTGGGACTAATTACACATTCGCATTTGTCTGCGCTCGCTGGGCTCCTAGCAACTGCAGTCACAGTCCTAATTAAAATAATAGACTGAGATTGGTAACATTACTGATTTAACAGGAAATTAGAAGAGTTACGTTCGCAGAGTTTAGGTAATTGACACCAACAGCGCTTTCGTTGTAACGGGTGCTCTGTGATTGATTTTGTTCCCCAGTCAGACCTAAGAGCAGCCTGGGAGCACATCCCCCCATCAGAGTATAGTGCACGGGAGTTAAATGGCTCTTACACCACTGTCTGCTCTAGACCCAGCAGCCGTGGGCTCGGGCACAGCTTTGAGCTTCCAAACCAAACATTAGCCCTAAAATTATAAGCCTAATGTAAAACAAAACGTGTTCAGCACAGCGTGTTCGGTTCTCCTTGCACGAGTGTCCCTGCATGCCCATCTCACCGCTCCTGTCTGGGGAGGGGACTGCAGGCAGCACAGGAGCAGCTCCTGCATCCTGGGACGCCTCAAATACCAATTCCCTGGAGGTACCACAGGTTCCCATGGACAGACAGAAAGGCTCCGAGCACACCAGTGACTGTGGAATGTTCTGGGCACACAGTGGTGGAGCTCAGAGCAGGTGGCGATGGGGAATGTTCAAGGTGTGTGAGATTTCGTGGCCACGTTGAAGGGAGAATGGTGCCCTGTGCCAAACCCATTCTGCAGCTCACCCCACATGAAGTTCTGTGTGTGGCTAATACTGCCAGGCAGCAACATTCTCTCATTCTCTTTCTCTCAGAAAGAGAACTGGATTTCTGGAGATGGCCCTGCTCGTTCTCACGGTGGTGTAAGTCCAGCTGGGTCCATATGAGCCTCAGAAAGATGATTCAGTGTTTTTCTGTTAAGGAAACTTCTGACTCCACAGTCTTAGAAAGGTTCAGGTCGGAAAGGACCTTAAAGATCAGCTAGTTCCAATCCCCCTACCTTGGGTGGTTCATACCTGTTATTCATTAAATAAATCCTGGCATTTTCCACAAAACAGGCTGTTAAGATAGAGTGATTGCCTCAAAAATGAGGTGGACTCTCTTGATGCCAGTAGTTGCAGATGGGGCTGGTATCTTGTGTTGCCACCTCTCTCCCCACAGCCTGGCAATTAACTAAATTGGGCAGGTTGGTTTCTAACCTGAATGTCACATCTCCTTCAGTTTCCTCCAGTTACAAGGCTGAGTTGTCCAGCAAGTTCCCTACGCTGTGTTGTGCTGGGTAATTTCTGAAGGTCAGACCTGAAAACTGAGGAGGGTGAGAACAGATAGTCCAGGGAGATTCCAGGGGTGAGGAGAGGGGTGTCCGAAGGGCTTTACACAATGTCACCACTGTGACAAGGTGTGACACTTTATTAGGTACACCCCCATGGCAGAACACCTACAATGCTTTTTGTGGGACTCAAAACCACTCACTGAGTTCAACCAGTGACTTCCCAACACTAACAGCTTTTGTATACCAAGAAATATCCTTTCTATCTGTACATCTCTAGATTGAGACACTGTCTGTGGACACACACATAAGTCTGCTTTTGAAGAAATGCACCGCCTGTAAATTATTGTGAAAACTGTGTATGAAATGCCAAAATTGCACCAAGTTGCAAGAATATTAGTTAATAGTCATCTGCTCCTTTGGACTCTTTTCTATTTGCAGACTCAGAAATGTGCTGGGAAGAACAAAGTACACGTGGTCTGGATATTTCTTATCTGATATTAATCCCAGCACAACAGGGCTATAAAATGTTTTCATGAACATATATGTCTTCTGCAGAGAGCTTCATGGGATAATACTGCTGGGAGAGATGCAATGTAGGAAATACCCATCCACGGTTTATAAATCCGATCCATCTCGGCATGTCTCGGGGAGTATTATCGTGGCCCTGGAGAGCTACTGCAAATGCTACTCTTGCAGCTTGCATGGATAATTGTTTATAAAAGTCTTCCTTCCCTTCTGCTGTGCCTGGGAACGATTATATCCAGAAGGCATTTGTTGTGTCCGTCTTGTTTGGCTCCAGCAGCTCCCAGAGGTATCACACATGGGATGCTCCAGTAAAGCCCTTACCTTCCTGTTGGGCATAAACAAGAGGATTCAACTACACTGCAGACTTTTTTCCCTGTGCTTTATCCAGCTTTCAGGTGGCAAATGACAGTCTGGGCTTTAATCACCCTGTGTGTGCACTGAACTGCACGGGGCATTTGCTTCTGCAGTGTTTCTGTATCCTAGAGATTAAACCTCTCTGCTATTAGCAGATACTTGACCCCATAAATAGAATTAAGTGCCATCATCTTCTCCCTCATTTTGCACAGCATCAATGGAACAAATTGCTCCTGGGGCAGGTGATTCCCACCACCACAAGGGCAGCACCCTGTGTCCAACCCTGCTCTGCTGCACAGGCTGGGGAAGCTCTGGGCGATCCAAATGTCCCAAGGAATTCATATCCTATGGGTTTGGGTTGGGGGGAAGCCTCAGCTCTAGACACTGATATCCAGCTGTGCCTGATAGAGCCAGGACATGCAGCACCCCAGCTGCCTCACACTGCCATAAATCGTAATCCTCGTGGCACAGCCAAGTTGGAAACACATGAGAAAGCTTAAAGTGGCTTGTTTGAACACTGAAAAAGCAGGTGGTAGGCTCTGTTTGATCCCGAGTGAGAGACGGCGCCGGCACAGGGCCACCAGCCAGGAGAGCGGGAACAAGGTCGGTCCGTGTGCAGGGACATGGCAGGTGAGCGGAGGGGCGGACAAGGGTGGCATGCTCCGTGCCATGAGTGAAGGACAATGCCCTTGTCACTGTGCCCAGGATGGAGCAGGGCACGATTGACCCTGTCACGGTGAGACACAGGCTGTGCCTGCAACCAGGCAAACACGGATGGCCAAGGCAGGAGCACGGCACGGGAAGCTGTGGGGAGCCCATCCACAGCGCCGGGGGCTGCGCCAGCCCTGTGGGGACACCCGTGGCTGCTGAGAGCCTCAGTGGGGGACACCAGCCACGGGCCCACTTGGTCACCCACAGCAGGCACCGAGGAGCAGGGATAGGAATGGGGACAAGGATGTGCATAGGGATGGGAATGAAGAAGGCGACGGGGATGAGGACGGGAATGGGGACAAGGACGTAGATGGGCACGGGATGAGGATGTGGATGGGAGCTCCCCATGCCCCTGCGCTGCAGACACCAGTGTCCTGTTCACGACCCCCCGTGCCCGAGGGCAGGTGCCGGCCCAGTTCCCCTGAGCACAT
>VYXD01003410.1:1197472-1237770 GCA_013397195.1 Hylia prasina
GAAATGGCTGAGGGGAGACCCCCGAGGCGAAGGCCGGTGAGGGGAGACCCCAGAGGAGAGCGCTGAGGAGGGGCCGCTGAGGGGAAACCCCTGAGAGGGGGCGGGTGAGGGTCACGGTTCTCATCCATGGGGGTCCGTACCCTCCTCTCTTGTGGCTCCCTCTCAGCCGCCTGTCACAACCTCTCTCCACCCTTCCATTTAAACACCTCCTGTACCTCCATCCTTCCCGCAGAATGCGCCGGAAAAGGAAGCAGGAGGCCGCTGGCACAGGAGCTGGTGGTGGGGCCGTGTCAGCCATAGCCCCTTGCACAGCGGCCCTGAGCCAGCCACAGTCACCAGCTATCTGAATAAAGGCGTGAGATATGCTCGTGTGACTGACGGAGGGACCTCAAGGCTGAAATCTCAACAACATTAATAATTTTTCCTAAATACACAGAGTCCATATTGAGACCCACATTGTTTGAGCTGCCCGAGCCCAGAGAGGGAGGGGAGGGCGATAAAAGGCATTATCAGGCTTTGCCTTCCCGTTCCTATACCAAAGATAGAGAATATTATAAATTTAATAGATCTTCTTCATTATTCATAGCTTGCTTGTGGAAAAAAAAATCATAATAGCTTGGTGTGATATGTCAGGCATCTATAATTCATGGCGCTGAGATCACACAGCCACCATACAGTGGGAGTTCACAGAGTGAGATGTTTGTAATTAATCTGTGAAAAGAAAAACAAAGGCAATAAACTAGGAAGGACAATAAATGAGGGACAGATCCTTCTACCCGCACTGATGTGGGATAGAACTCGGCCAGAAGCGTGAATAATCCTTGGCTAAAACGTGTAAAATTAGCCAGGATGTGGCTAGGAGATTTACAGTAAATAGTAAATTCATCACTGGCTGGTTCATTACAAGTCAGGCAGAGTGTGTTGCAGTTTGGGTGCTGAAAGCAGCAGTGGCCTGTGCTTAAGCTGAGCTTGGGTCAAAGTATGAGGAGACAAGAGCTCTCCAGCTGGGTCTCGAGGCTGTGCAGGTGGTGCAAGGCAGCACCGAGACCATTCACAGGCAACCAGGGCACTCCTTTGCCTTCCCCACCCTGCAGGCTCAGGGAAGGCTGGAAAATTTGGGATCTCCTTGGAGCATTTGTGTGGACCTCGCTGATTTCAGCGGGATGGGGGCACACGCTGAACTGTTTTGCTGAGCAGGGAAGTTTCTTGGAAGCAGAGCCCGAGTGAGGACCCGAACAAATTGTGCTGCTCGTGGAGATGCGCTACAGTGATGGGATGAACCGAAGTCGCTTCCTAATTGGAAACAGTGAGCTGGAGTTCTGCAGAACCCCCTTCCTCTCGCTATTGTCTATTTTCATCCTGGTGAAGCTAAAGCTGGTTACTGTACAGCTTAAAAACTCCCTGTGGTTTCTCACAATGGGCCAGCCATCCACGCTGGTTTTCAAGTGATGCAGGGAGATCTTGCAAGACTGCGTGGCCAAACGAGGAGAAATTAATTTCTTCCAAAGTGGATGCTACAAGGAAAATGTAAAAATAAATCCTCGTCCTTCTGGGGTCTGTCAATGGCTTTAACTAAATGCTGGTGCCAGGTCCACCAGGCAAAGCTGTGTGTCCCAATTAAACTGTTTTAAACTGAGATAAGCCACAGGGTAGAGGGGCATCATGGTGAGGCAGGAGTGACTCCAAAAGGAAGCCCAGGCCTTGCTCCCAGGGAGACGTGATACTGCCAATGCATGGATGCTGGAGGCCAGAGGCACTCATTGTTTTGTTTACTCATTCCTGGCTCCCTCAAAAAATAATTGGTTTTCTTTGGTTGCTTGCTTATTTGTTTGTTTGACTTTTTGCATTCTTTGGATTCAGTTTCTCTGCAATATGGCCTTAATTTACATTGAAAGGATGCATGTTTATTCATGCACTTATTTATTTATTTTTTAAAAAAAATTCTCATTACTGCTAGGCAGCTGGCACTGTGAAAGGACAATGGCCAGTGGAGACAAGGAGCACCAGGTGTATCCTAAAACTCCACTGCTTGTACAGCTCCTGTGCCAAGCCCGACCTCTGCATATTCTGGATTGTTGCTGCTTTGGGGTATGTCTAGGATGGTGCATGTAGGCTCCATATAGTTTATGGATTAACAGTGAAATCCTCGAAATTTCCCTCATGAGAGTCCCCATGGCATTGTTGGTGCAATCCCAGCCGAGTCTGGGCTCTGCAAGTCTCAGCAATGCCCTCTGGTGACACGTCCCAAGACACGGCTGGCAGCACACAGGTCCTCTGCCAGCCAGCTCATGGTTGGTGGAAAAATCACCCAGGAGGGCACTTTTCCCACTCTATAGGTCCTCAGGGAACAGTAAATAGAAACTGGGAATTTATCAGGTTCTCCAGCTTCTCGCCTCAGCCTGATAATCACTTTCTGCTGCATGAGTCCCAGCAGAATCCCAGTGTTTTCAGCATCTGGGAAATAGCTTCAGGGAACAGCTGAGCATCCTGTGCTTCCTGCTGAAGCTGTGAGCAGTCAGGAAAAAGGCCCTGCAACCCATGGATTAGGTGCCCTGGTGAGCTGATCCAGTTACAGTGCAGCAGGACATACTGGAATGAATGATGTTGACCTTAACTGGCTGTAACTTCGCCGTCCAAAACGTGTGTGATTGTGCTAATCCACCCCCAAGGAGCATTGCAAGGCTGGTTCATTGTTGTGGGCACAGCGCTGAGAGCTCCTGGCACAAAAGACAGTGCAAGTGCAAAACATTTTCCTCTTACTTTATTTGCTTTGCCAAGAGCCTCCTGTGGCAGAAAAGAGCAGGCTGTTACCTAAACCATATCCAACCACGGGACCAGAGCAGTGCTGCACTTCACTCTGCTGTTGCTTCTCCTGTGGTGTTTGCGTGGGAATAGTCTGTGAGGGAAATGACACGAGAAATCCCTGTTATAAAAGGAAGAGTGGACAGATGGGTAGGAGAAGAAGACGACTCTGTCATGACAATCTTCTTTCCTGTCTACAGCCCAGCAAACACAACACAAGCTTGGATTGAATTACCCCAAAACATCACATGTGAGCTTGCCCAGGATTTAGCAACTGGGATCCACAGTGCCGGCACAGATCACATCTAACAGCCGATGGCAAGAAGTAAAGAGCAGCAGGCATGCTGCTCCAATCCAAACCCAAGGAATCCCATCTGCACCTATCCACCTGCTAGCCCAAACCCAAGGAATCCCATCTGGACCCATCCACCTCACTTCACAGCATGCACAGCCTCAAAATGTGCCTTTAAACCTTGGTGAAAGGATATTCCAAGCTTAGACCTTAAATCCTTGGGAGAAGGCTACTCTCCCCTCTCTGGGCTGTCTGGCATCTCTGTAGCCATGGTTGTCATCTTTGTCCCCATCTTCCCCTCACCTCAGTCCCAGTGGTAGGGGTGCTGCCTCTTGGCTACATCGACATGGCAATATGTCTTGGAAGTTTTGGTGGGAGCTAGAGCAGAAAATTCCCTTGGCTGTGTCCAGGTGAGCGGAGAAACAACAATTTCAAAAAATTTTGAATGTTCACATTCCCCTTTAAAAATAAAGGATCTAGGCAGGCAGAGAAAGCCAATCTGGGTGTATAAATAACCAGTAAATGGCAGGGTGTTCACCCTTCCCACACTGGATTACCTAAGGCATCGCATCGCCCGCTACAAGCTCGAGATGAGGGAGCTGCCAGCAGAGCAGTGCCGTGCCTGATACCCGGAACAGCCCACAGGATTGCGAGCAGCCATTCATGCTCCAAACGTAAACAAGGCAGAGCCGCCTCCTCGCCGCTTCCAGTGCAGCCACCCCGCATCCCGGGGGGCTGGAGCAGCCCAGTGCCTCAGATTAGCCAGGGCAGATCAAGGAACAGCAGGCGTGTGGCGGAGGGGCATTATGGAAACATAATGAGAAATAGTCCAAGCTTCCATGTTTTCTCAGAATCAGGTACACAAAGAGCGCAGGGATCCTCTCCCATACTCAGGCAGTGCAGGAAAGGCTGTGGCAGGGGGCTGTGAATCCTGGCTTGGCCTCCTGTAGGATTGCAGGATGCAGAGCTCACAGCGTCCCTCGCTAGTTGAGGCTCCTGGCACACATCTGCCCTCTGAGCTCAAGACTTCCCCCAGTGCCTGCCTTCCCAGCAGGATGCTGAGCTGGGAGAGAGCAGCACAGTCCATACCAGTCGTAATGGGCACCTCCCACTCGGGGGTCTCAAAGCACTTGGCAAAACCCAACCCACCACTGTGCCTTCTCTCTGCCCGGGGAGGCCAGTGAGCAGCAGTGAGCAGGGTTACGTGTTGTGTAGTGGGTGAGCAAGACCCAAGATGGGCGACAACACCCGTGTGGTGACGCGGCTGAGACAGCAAACAGCGCAGCAACCAAAGCCTCAGCAGCATCTGCTTATGATCACTGATCATTTTGAGCTGGCCTCTGCCTGCAGATCAGTTGCCAGCTTCTGATGCTGTGATTCTCTAAATAGATGATTTCAGGTAAACGTTTTTTCGTACCTGTCCCCTTCCTGCTTGGGACTCATATCCAAACTTCTCATTTTAACCTTGTCTTTATGGTCTGTTGAAATCAAAACGCTCGTGCGAACAGCCTGAAACGCTGGGGATTTTCAGCTGAGATCTGAACTTGAAGCTGTTCTCCCAGGCTGTGCAGCGCTTGCTATTTTTAGCTCCATGTCAAAAAGTTAAAGCAGCACATGGTAAGATGTTATGACTCTTAAAATTACTGTAAGAATGTTCCAGGGAATGGCACCAATTCATCAAAAGTAAGTTCACTGCGTGAGATAACTCGGCGACCTTTGATGCTGGTCTGAGTTTGTGGGTCACTGGCTATTAATGTTGCTGCAATTTGTTGAGCAATAACCCAGTGATTACGGAAAGGGAAGTAGCTATTAATATGGTAAAAGGCACACCTAAGTGAGGATGTTTACTCCTGTAGACTGAGGGGGGGAGGGCTAGACACCCTTCATGATGTTTCTATAGCTCTTTTTTTTTGATACTAAAGATAAAGACCTGTTCTCCCTTCCCCCAAAACCAGCAGACTATTGCAGCTGGAAAACAGTGCCCCAGCATTTGAAATGAAGGATGTGAAGGCAGACCACAGGCAAAATGAGGCCTCTCCATTGGCCGTGATGCCAAGGCAGTCTGCTCTCAACACACACAGAGGCTGCAGAATGACCTCTCTTTAACACCCACGCTGTGTCAGGTCTGATCCCTGCTTCTAAAGCCCTCACAGCAGCGTCTTTTAGGAAGTCATTGGTGGTTTTGTGTCGCAGGGTGGCAGTGGCCCCAGGAAGCTGAGGATGAGGGATCTCTCTCTGCCTGGCACCTTGTCTCACTCACCAGTTATTTCCCCACACAGAGATGTCCATAAGCCCCACTCACATGCTTGTTACCACCAGTGGGGCTTCTGCAGGTCAGCTCAGCCTCCTGGTTTTGACACTGGGATACCCCAGGTTAGATCAGTGATGCTGCTGAGATGAGCAAGAGCATCCTGCACAGCAGGAAAGGGCAGGCAATTGTTGCCAGCAAGAAGACATAAGAGAGGAATTTGTCCTATGAGGCAATGGATGGGAAGAGGAATTTAAGGCCAGAAGCATCTTCCACACGTAGTATGCACCAAACAGAAATGTGTACTCTGCAGTGAGATTCTCACCCATCCACACCTATGGATGCTGAGCAAAGGCAACCAGCCACATTCAGGTGGACTGCACTTTGTTATGCTTCATTTCTGCAGGAAGGTCTGCTGTTCCCCTGTGAAAACTGCTGGAACAAGACCCAAAGTCTGCATATGATCTGCTTGGAGAAGCACTGCAAAACACAAAGATCTGGATATCAGGGAAGAAAGCAGAGGGGGTTTTGTGGCTCAGCCACAACAGTGACAGGAAGGAAAGAGCCACAGCTCTTCCCAACAGAGAGGGAGCTCAGGCATTTACTGCTATGGGTCGCTCATAAACTCCACCAGTCTTGGGCTTGTTACAAAGGTGTACTGTTACCAAACACTCCCTTATCAGCAGGGTGGGCTGATTTATAGTGCCACATACAGTTACAGTTTAATAATAACAATAAGGAGGGTTCTCAGGCATTCCAGCACAATACACCCACATCACCTTCTTGCCTTTGCTGAATTTCCTTCTGATTTACAGTCACGTAAACAAGGTGAAAATCAGTCACCTCAGTTTCAAAGAGAGAAAAAACAGGAGGGCAGTTTCCAAAAGTGTCCTGGGTTTCTCTCTGCCTGCATTCAGAAGCATCTATTTTGGAGCTCCCACGGTTAAGTGAGCTGTGATTACAACTGTCCTCTCAGCTTTGTTGATGAATACTGAACTCCTGACATTCCACCTGAATGTAGAATGTGAAGCTCCATTGGTGTAAAGCTCCTCAGTTTATTTTGTGCTGTGTATTTGTTCAGGTTTCTGGGACTATTCCCTGCAGGAACACCCTTCTGCTCTTAATCTCATCTCTCACAACACACTGCATGGTTTCTTCAGTCCTTAGGTCATCAGCACTTTCCTTCCAAGATGTTGAACCTCAGCCATAATATTCAGGTTTAGTTCACGGGAGAGCCGAGCCCTCATGGATTGCTCCCAGCCAGGCTCCTAATTAGCCATCCTTGGCTATATTTTCACCTAATTTGGCCACTTGCTCCTGAGAAACCCACAGGGTTTGAGAGCCCGTGGCCCTGAGCATTAGAGTATACACTGCATCTGCTTCTCCCATCCTCCTTGCAGGGCTCCCTTCACCTGCTGGGACTGATGTGGAGAAATCCAATTAAACATTTATAGCTCTGTAACCTCTTGGCATGTTTGTGGGGCAGCTTCCCACGTCTGACCTGCACAGAGCATGACTGGGCTGTGTTTTCTCTGTCACCTTGGCTTGACTCCCCAGCCTACACACTCACCAGCAGACCTGTCCCACACCAGTAAAACCAGCCCCTTAGAGGCTTAGGGCAGGAGCCAGAGCTGCGTGGGCAGACATTAAGTGACTTAGGGCTCTCAGCAGCCTGAAGTCAGCTCCGTGTGCTTCATCTTACTGTGGGAATGGGGCTTCAGATAGTCCCCAGCATCAGTGATCCCTGGTGCTTGGTGCAGGCAGCCTGTGCTTTGGTGCTCCCACTAAGCCCACCCTGGGGGACAGGGGCTCCTAAATCCTGTGATGGGTTAGTTGGGTGAACTGCAAGTGCCCCACTGAAGCTGCTAAGTGGGGAATTTCAGGGGAAGGGAAAGGGACAGTGGCCTGCCTTTGGGTTGCTGTTCCACCTCAAGATGCCTTTATTCTCCCCTGCTGGCTTTGGTGTGGGGAGCTCTTGCCCCCCCAACAAGCAGTATGGCTGGAGAAGGAAATCTAGATGTGCTGGTAAACATTTTGAAGACAGAAAATAAATCCATCCATCTCTGTAAGAAATGCTGCCCCCAAGAGAAATTTCTTATCATAGGCAAGGCTAAGTGCACAGGCACCAGCGAATTCACCACCAGCATTGATTATTTCATTATAAATTGCTCACTTGCTTTCTTGCATTCGCTTCTGAACAGAAATGAAATGCTGGCTACTGAAAATAACAGCAGCCAATACACAGCTGAAAACCTGACTTGCATAAGAAAATACTGGATTTTCCACAGGGGCTTTCCCACTCTTTAAGCTCCTTTAAACTTTAAAGTATGAGCTCCATTAAGATTATAAAAATGTACTGCCTTAGCTGCTGGTTTTTTTACGGTGCCGAGAGGAAGACAACTGCTCAGAGGCTGAGTGAGAAGAGCGATCGCAGTATTAACAAACAGTCCTGCACTGACATTGATGATTGATAGCAGCTGAGGATGTAAATGGAGAAAACAGGGACTTTCCAAACTGTAAAATAGGGAAAGGAAACCAGTCTGCTGTACCAAGGCTGCAGCTATATAAGTCAGATGCCTTAGGATATCCAGCAAAGCCCCCTCGGTACACTAAAGTCTTGCATGGCTTCCTCCATGTTTTGGAGTAGTTGTTCAGTGGAAAATATTGCAAAGGATCATTTCCCAAGTCTTTTGCACAAAGCATATATCTCTGTACCTACATGGCAATAGCTGGTGTTCAGACACCACTAGAGATGAACTTTTCTCAGTGTGAGACTCACTGGTTTCTTGAGGTCTTCTCTGGTCCAAAAGGGAAATTTCCCTAGGAGTCTATAATTTGGCCCATTCATATATTTAATTTTATTGTGTCCTGAGCTGATGGTAACTGGAAGAAAGGAAGTTATGTAAGATTGTGACTAACAGCAACCTTTGCACTGAAGCCAAGCCAGGCCTCTCTAATGGTGCAGAACAGGTTCTCCCTCTGAGTCAGGCATTTTCCAGTTTGCTGTCCCAAGGCCTCTTCCCCATGGATCAGCTGTGTGCGATGGATTTACACCATCTCCTCTGTTTGTAGGAGAGATTCATCTTTGAAAATGCTGGCTCCTGGATGCCATTAGAGGAGTACTGCCCACAATGGCATGCTCCATGGTTCCTCCTAACCTTTGGTTTTCTGGGTGGCATCAAATGGCAGGAGTGACTTTTTATGATTGCCTGTACTTGTACAGGCAAGTGTAAGGATGGGCAGGTAGACGGGAAAAACCCTGTGTCTCATTCTGTAGTGAGGAGGAAAACAGCTCCATGGAAAAAAAAAAGAAAGTAGGAGATAAAAAGGTAAATATTTCCTTTGTCCCTAAGGCACAGTCAAGAAAAGGCATCATCATTTTGCTCAGACACTTGTATAACCTCATGTTTCCCACAAAACATATTTCCCCGAGATCAGTTTGCACGTACCAGATTTTGCCCATGAATACTCATGAGACACAAATCAGTCCTTTAATCCATGATTAGAATGTCACCCCACGCTCTGTGGTTGCATCATGATTTGGTGTTACTGTTGAATGGATGCTGTGCTATTTAATTGTTTTTTGCTTAGTGATCTGTTCGCTCTGTTAATATTTAATTCTCTTTTCCTATCCCTCTTTCTACCCCCAAAAGGCCTGAAGAATAGAAAAACATCTTTCATTTTCTCTGGCTTCGTGTGCTATTGTAAGGAAATACCTATTCATGATCTCCTGTAGGTGATAATGATGATATACAGTCATAATGCTGGAATTCTTAAGTGGTTGCCAATGCTGCTTTGTAGCTGAGAAAAGAAAAAAAATTGACCTGATTTGAAATAAAGCAGGTTAGTATGCAGGTTAGTGTGCTTTATTTGCCTTTTCCAGTGGCTTGGATAATGAACAAATTGTCATCTTGGCATATCCTCTGCCAGATTCTGAGCCTAGAGCTGCACATGAGCCTGAGTGACAGCAAAGCACACGCCACCCGGTGCCTTGTGTGCTTTGCAGGGGTGAATTCATGAGGACAAATTAGATCTTTGATTTATCCTTTAAACAAAAAGAAAGGAAAACAGTAACATTAATTTAAACGAGCTCTAGCTGAATTGCATTTTTTGTAGTGATCGATATTCCAGGCATTGTAAGCAGCAGCTTTACATAATAAATAGCTGCATTATGTAATGCTAGTTAAATTTAGAAATGGTTATTTTATTACCTTTAGCGCACATAAAATAGAGAGTGATAGAGCTGGAGCCCAGGAGCTGTCTGAGGATGCAGGGAACAGCTGGGCCTGGCTGTGCACAGCGAAAATAAACCCCATAAAGCCACAGAGCTCAGGCTGGATGCTCTGGGTCAACATCAAGCATTTCGGGGGGTGGGGTGGCAGGGGCAGGCCCTGTTCTGAAACACGGCACACCCAGGAGCAAAACATCTCTGCACAATAAAGATGGAAGATTTATTGTGAAGGAATGAAATGTGCCACTTTTGTTCTCCCTGGTGTCTCCATAAAGCCTTTGTTTGACAGGCTCGTTTGGGCTCTGGGTAGCTACAGTCCCTTCCATGAGGCTGCTGGCTGCTTTGAGACCAGTTGTGTGCAGACTGTAGATCAATTATCTCTCTGCTAGGGATAAACAGTGTTTCCCTTTTTCCTCTTCAGTAGCATTTGCTATTATCCCAGAGCACAGGAGCCCTTTCTTTTCCTTCCCAGCCACATGCACACGCATGCACACACACACACACACACACACACACACACACACACGTTATTAGAGGGAGGGAGTGAAAGAATTCAAGTTTGTTGCATTAATCTTCATATGCTGATCCTCTTGCAGCCTGCTGCTGCCCATTCACAACAGGCTGGAGGGATGAACCCTTTTGTTATAATTATGAGACATCTCAATCCAATAAACGCCCTGAAATGAGAGCCTCTGGAAATGGGAGTTTGGAAAATTACAGCTGAAGAAGGAAAGTCCCGTTGTGAAATCTTTAGCTAAGCAGGAACACTCTTGTTTGGCTGTTTCATAACACACAGGGAGCTCCAGTGTGGGAAATGAGGGGACTTTAATTAGTACATCAGAGCTGAGATGTTCCTTCTGCTCGCTGGGGCTGGCACCCATTTATCAGGGGCGGGGGTGCTCTCAGAGAGGGCTGGAGCTGGAGCCAAACTGCTGATGGAGTTAAGTGCTCTCTGCACTGCTCTCTGCGTTGCAATTAGAGGGCCCTGAACTAAAAGTTAATCTAAAGCACTGTCAAACTTAAGTAAAATTCAGATCTAGGTCACAGTTCTACAAGGAGAAGCCTGTGGGTTCTCAATGGACTGAACCAAAACCATTTTGAAGGATTTCAAAGAACATCTGGAGATGCTTTTTAAAAGATACAGATCTTGACAGATATCAGGAATATCTCTAATAATTACATGTACTCGATTTTTATCAACTACTGTCTACAGCTTTAGTATAAACAAGAGTCCTGCACATCATCTGTTGTGCATGGAGGTTTCCAGACTACTGAGCAGCATGTAGCCACTTCAGAGAAATCATTAAAAGTTATGTGGCTGAGCTGGTGTGAGAGACAAAGAGTTAAAGCTAAATCCCATTTGGAAGTAAACTTTGTGAAAGCAGTGAATTTTCTCAAAGGCTGACTGCTCTTGATTTGCTAGGATGTTCCTAGTCCTGATTTCAATTAAAGAGAAATCCTCAGGCATTTCTACACTTCTGCAGTGTCCTTTATTCCACATGGTTATATATTGAGTAATAAACAAAACAAACAAAGACTGTATTCTGCAATGAACTGCATACATCCTGTGCAATCTCGGAGAAATCAATAGGTCAAGGTCTGGCCTTGGAATGCCTCAGTATTGGTTGTCAGTAATTCCCCCAGCTTCAGTGGAGTTTACACTGTAAGTGAAAAATTAATGTAGAGATGCAAAGCTGTCTGTACATTCCCCTAAAAAAAAAAAGAGAGGAAAAAAATAATACTGTAGACTACACTCCTTTATACTGAAGCAGAATTAAATAGGTAGCCAACATTGTAAACTCTGATTTATTTGCTAGGCCTCCTGAAATCATGAGAGTATATTCTGAGGAGAGCATTCAGCCAAGCTTTGGGATCTCTTTCTTTGCTCTCCATTGTTGCATCTCTAGCTCCCAGCTCTCACTGGGGTCTGCAGTTCACAAGGACCAAGACCTTATTTGTACAATGAGGGTCATGTAACAGCACAACAGCATACAGTGGGTCTTTAAATAGTAGTGATGATGTTGGTAATAATAATAATAACAACAACAAATAAATTATTGTTAACAGTTTGGATTTTTTGCAAGTGCTGAGTTACAGTTGTCTTTCTTCCTGCTCCTGGTAATGTTTTAGTAAGTGTATGTTTTCCACCACAGGAAGTGGCCACTGCCAAGGCTGTGCCAAGGCTGAGCTGGGCACTGGGAACATGGCTTGGGGCTGTGTTGGGCCCATTTACCTCCTGCCCCACAAGCCCTGGGGCCAGTGGTTACACTCAACGCTGGGCTCAGTGCTCAGAGCTCTCTGGATGTGGATGCAGAGCAGCTTTTGAGGTTACACAACTGGGCTTTGCTTCTAGCTCAGAGCAGAAAGGTTCACAACAGAGTTTGTGCTGGAAAGGGGTGATTTGTTCCATCTGTTAATTGAAGAAAAAGAAAAGGAAGGTGTGACGGGGGCCTTTGTCCCCCTGTGAGGCCAAAGGGACAAGACCCACCCATGGTCCTGTGCACTGGGAGAGGGAGGGGGCAGAGGGTGCTGGTAAAAGCACCTCAGGCATGGCTGAGGCCCCTGTGACAGAATGAACAAACAGCCTCAAGGTGCCAGGGCTGTGGCACTGGTCATCCTGCTGCCCAAGGGTGAACAGGCAGCCTTACACCTCTGGCTTTACACTTCCCTGGAGTGAGAAAACACTCAGATTGGAGACACTTTAATTCCCTCTACTCCTGGTGTAACTGATCCTTGTTTTTAAATAGATGGTATTTTCATTCCCATTTAAGCCAGCATAAATCAGGAGTTAATCTAGGCAAGGTCACCTGGCCCTGTTGAAGCCTGTGGAAATGCACTCGCAGAAGATCACAATCAGGCCTTGTGCTCACAGAAAACTCTCACTGCACTGGGAGAGCAAAACCATGCTCTGGAGACATAAATATCATGACCTAGCTTTTGAGATGGACTCTTCCTTCAGGTCTCCCATGCTCTGGTACAGCCTGGCCAGAGTTTGCCCAGAGGGTGTGTGAGGCTTCATATGCCCTTTAATCCTCGCCACATACATCTTCCCAAGTCTTCATTTGTATGCACACATTTGTATCCCTCCCTCACTCTGGCCATAAAACCTATGGGATTTTAAATTGAACTGAAGTCCCAAATGCTTTAAAAGAATTTATGTTGCATAATTGTATGGGTTTGCCTGAAAACAAACAATGATGTATAGCTAAAATACTCTCCCAGGAAGATGACTCAGATCCTTCCTTGTGACTTAGACCTTGCTGGGCTGCTGATGGTGCAACTTGTAATCTCTGCTCTAGATGCAGGACAAGGGAAGGCAAACACAGGAGCAATGCATGGAGCAAGGGGCATAAGATCAGAAATCATGAGTTATTTGGAGCTTTTGGAGACACTCAATGCTTTAATTTGTTCTAAATCATGGTAGAATTGGAGACCATGGAGAAGAAAACCAAGCCCCTGATGAGTTTTACACCACACCATCCCATCTGCAGATGGGGGAGTGCAGCTGGTTTTGTGCCACTTGGCAGAGCAGCCTTGTTCCCCGTGGTTCCCACCTGTGGACGGCACAGGACACAGAGTGGTGTACCTGGATCTGGGGTGGATGGGTGAGCTTCCCACCCCGGGATGCCCTGCAGTGATGCAGCTTCACAAAATGCTGCTGCTTTGAATGGGCACGTTTGGGTGTTCTGCATTCCAGATGGTTGCAGGCAGGTCCCTCGTGTCTGGGTGTCTCATTGCCAAGTGCTGAGCAGATGATCCTGGCACCTGGGCTGCTTTGTCTGTACCCTACAAATGTTCTCGCCAGCAAGTCAGGAGTTCATGTGGGTTTTGCTGTCACTGTTCTCACTTTAAACATCTTTGCATACATTGTTTTCTATAAACGTGCTCTATATCCCAAGGACACAGCCTGACTGTTGGTAATTAAGTCAGTTTTTCAACCAGGAAAAGACTCGAAAAGATTTATGAAAGCTTTACTTTGTGGATGTGACACTCAACCAGTGCTTAAATGTCCTTCAGCCAGGGTGGCCAGGTCCAAGGAGTCCTAATCAAGTGTTAATGTGTTTCTAAAGATCTACATTTGTTTGGTACATACATAAACCAGCTCGCAGAGGTGGCTTTGCAGATATGGGGATTTTGCCGGTTTTGTGCCGTTTGCAGATTTGGGGATTTCCGTTCTGAGCACGCACTGAACCCGTGGCTGGCGCTGTGTGTGAGCTGGTGTTCTCAGGGTGGTGGCCTCAAGTGGATTGATGCCTTTCTTTCTGTCATTGCCAGCTGGGCTGGGGCAGCTCAGGGTCTGGATCTCCCTGTTAGCACTGGGAGTGTGGGGTGTAACTTGATGCACTTGCAGCTTCTCAGCCCTGCCAGCGCCCTCCACCCTTCCTCTCCTAAACCAAAAAAATCAGGTATGGAGTTACCATTGAGCAGCAGACTCAAGAAACCTGTCTGCTTTCCATTCCAAGCAAAGCAGAGCACAGCAGTCTAACACTGTCGGTTTGCAATGAAAGAATATTAAAAATAGAAAAAAGAAAAGGAATAAAAAGGTTGACTTCATGGCAGGGAATAAAATAAGAGACTTTTTTCTGCAGGCAGAGCCAAACATGATCAGGGAACATATCAATTCATAACAGCTGTGGGCAGCTATTTCTGTCCCAGACTTCACTAGTTTAATGGGAGAAGCATGGTGAAAGTTAACAGATCTGTGTCCAGCAAGGTTAATTCCGAGGTTACCAGATTATGATGCAAAGAAAATCAGCTGGTGTTTTTCTGTCTCGCTATGAATAGCTCAGTTGCATTATTGCTACCGGAAGGGTAGTCAGCTCTTCTCAGTCTGTGGTCTCCCACTGTGGAGGGAGGAACCTGTGAAAAATTGGTTTCCTTTCCAAACATACCCTTCTGCCTTTCTCATTCAGTGCCTACGTAACCAGAATGCTGAAGGGGTGGCTGCTAATATCATAACTGCTTGTTATTGTGTTTTGCAAGAGTCACTCTTTTCTGTAAGCCAAATGAACAAGGTTTTTTACCTTTAAAATTTTGTAGAGATAATAAAAACCAAAAGAGTTGTTAAAATGCTTTCAGGCAACATTTCTGCAAAAATGCTTGTGATTTTCTCTTCCACCATGTCACATCTCCTGTTCCAAAATGATTTGCGTGGCCCTTCCACCCTGTAGCCTCAATAGCAATGGCAGCAGGAGACCACCATGCTTTTTCCAGCAGATTTCCAGTCTGAACGCACCCACCAGCCTAAAAGAAGAGGAAAATAACATGCAGTGAGGAGATTCACAAACAGCTCCGTGGGAAGGAGGTGGCAGAGAGAGACTGTCTTGACTCTTGTTTGCTGCTCTCTGTCCTGCTTGGGGAGGCATAGAGCCAACTGTAGCCAGTTCCTGCTGCCCAATTTTTACATGCACCGTGAAAACGGTTTAATTTCCTGCCTGTCCAAGTGTAATTTACAGAGATCTATTGCTCTGATGGTTTAGAAGTGAAATCAAAAACTTTCCACCTCACCTTTAGACAGATCAATCTAGAATAGAGGTTAAGCATATAGTTTCATCATGTGCTTTGAGAAACTGGATAAGGTGCCTGAAGAAGAACAAAATACTATTGCTAAGTACTATTAACAGAGCTGATAGATAAGTTTGAAACTCTGCTGAGGAAATACTCCCATCAAAACATGTCCAAAAGTATGTGTTCCCCAAAGACTAACCAGGTTTAAAAATACCCCACAACAGTGGCCTCACCTTGAGTCCTGTGTAAAGGTTTGGGCACCACAAATAAGAAAGATATAAAGCTAATAGAGATCATCCAAAGGAGGGATATGAGGATGGTGAAGGGTCTGGAGGGGAAGCCATAAAAGCAGCTGAGGTCATTTGATTTGTTCAGCTGGAGGAGAATGAGGTCAGACCTCACTGGGGTCTGCAGCTTTCTCATGAGGGGAAGAGGGGGGTGACCTGAGGGAGTGGCCTGAAGTTGTGTCAGGGAAGGTTTAGGCGGGGTATTTGGAAAAGGTTTTTCACCCAGAGGGTGGCTGGGCACTGAACAGGCTCCCAGGGAAGTGGTCACAGCCCCGAGCCTGACAGAGCTCAAGGAGGGTTTGAATAATCCTCTCAGGCACATGGTGTGGTTCCTGGGGTGTCCTTTGCAGGGCCAGGAGTTGGACTCTGTGATCCTTGAGGGTCCCTTCCAACTCAGGATTTTATATGATTCTATGGTATTTTTCAGTCTGGAATGGCTTTCCAGTTTTATTGTTTATTATATATTACAATAACAGAAAATAAAGGAGTCTCAATAAAAATTACATGCTGTGCTCTATCCAGAAGGGTATTCCTTTTAGTTTGGAGGAGAGTTCCAGCTGTTCTCTTCTGAATCAAAATGAAGCCAGACTTGAAGATGTTAAGCTCTGCACTGATTTGGAAGGTGCAGCCCCAGCATCCCAGTTCTGCAGTGCCAGTTTGCTCTGGGGCTTCCCTGAGGATCTGCTTCATTGCTCAAGCTCCAAAGAGAGAAAGTGCCCCAGTCTTGCATTCACAGGGCAAATCTGATCCCAGCTGCCTTGTGGTTGCTACAAGGAATATGAAGACTAGGTCATAAACTTAAAATAATGTTCTTTGATTCTCTCAGGCTATATATAAACTGCCTGGAGGATTCATGTTGCAGCCTGCTCCAGCAGGATCTCGGTCACCTAAGGGCTGGGGGAAGGGAATTTTGCTATCCCTGGTTTTGGCAGTGGTGTGCAGCCAGACCCGTGACCCAAACCTGCATGTTCAGGACTCTCACTGCTCCCTGTGCCTGAAATACCACCTGGAACATCGCTGTCAGCTGTCATCTGTGTTTGAGGAAGAGGAAAGAGAGATCCCTGATTCTCCTGCCTTCACATAACTCAAGGAGCAAGGGAGAGCATTTCTAGAGCTTTCTTCCTCCGACCACACAGTCTCAGTGCTCCAGCTGTCACTGGTTAATCAGCATCTTCCCCAGAGCAGAGCAAGGATCTGACTCATGACTCAGAGCCACATCCCCACGCCTGGCCTCCTCCAAGGGGAGTGCTGCCCTCTCCATGGGGATGGTAATTCCAAAAACATGAAAATGGCGGGGGTTTGGGGTTGCTGGCCTTAAAACAGTCCTTCAAAAATAGTTTCCTCAGATGTTACCTTGAGCAGTTTCTATGTATATTCTTGCCAACAAGCCCTTATTAGAATATTTGTGGAAAATAAACTCTGGCAAGCCATAAGCCGAGCCAAGCAGATTTAAGACAAGCAAATATTTGTGGGAAAGTTTGTGTCTGTTTGCACTGTCCACCCAACACTGTAATTTAGCATTTTCCATGAGGACATAACTTCACTGAGGTACCTTTTGATCAGAGGAGAGATCAATTACCACGTATCCATTTCCATGTTTTTCAGTTGTGAGGCACCAGTGGAAAGGTCAGTATTTCCTCCAAGAAGAATTTGGTTTTGGCTCAGAACTTTACTTGAAGAGTTAACATTTCTGAAGTCAGGACCTCAAAACCACAAATAGAAAGAAAAATAACGTAAGATAGATGAGCTCAAAGTTCTGGAAGCCCTAATGAGTGAAAAACAAATTTCAGCATGTTTTGTAACCATCTTCTGGAGTTAGGGAAAAAGGACATTTTAATGAAACTGCACCCTAAAGCCCACAGAAATTTGCCTGGTAAATCACAAACACACAACTGAATGTGGGTCTGTAGTCCTCCAGCTCTGGAAAAAACCCTTCCCAAACACAGGAGCAGGAAAGCTGGTGTTGGCCACTAGCTGGGCCTGGCTGCTGGACTCCAGCAGGACTCATTTCCCTGGGCAGCTCAGGAAGCCTTGAAGCCCAGCAGTATTTTTCTCATTGAAAATCACCCAAAGGATAAGAAAATTTCTGCCAAATCAACACGCTTGGTTTGTGAAAAGACACTCAAGTGCACAACTCTGACTTCTCTAGGTTAACACCCCTGCCCTGCCAGCCTCCCTTGTGGCACCACTGGTGCTGGGTTAATGGTTGGACTCGATGATCTTAAAAGTCTTTTCCAACCTCAAGGATCTTCATTTCAGGGGAGTGGAGTCCAATGGTCCCAGTGACCACAGTGTCAACAGGGATACAAAAACCTTTGTGAAAATCAGTCTTGAAGAGAGCAGAATGTCACAGCCAGCATTCTGCTTTCCTCATGTGCGATACCTTGCTGAAGTGGAGTTGTTCATCCCCTTCCCTCCTCCTGATTCTGTCTTTCCATCTATTGCTTTTCAGAGCATTTCCTCCATCTGTTGTCCTCCTGCTCATGAGCTTTCATTCTGAGCTGGCGTCCCTTTGTCATTCCCCACAAATACGCTGTGCGAAAGGATGTTGTTTGTCTGTACCCAAATAAAAGGATGGAAGAAACCAAAATTAGATCAGTAATTCCACATGTGTAAAATGCCATGCAAACACTGCCAAGCTTTTCCAAGTCAGAAAAGGGAAAAATCAAGCAGCTGTGAAAATCAGGCCTGATTTTCACAAGCCTCCAGTAGAGATATCCAAGCATGGGAATCACTAAACCTGCATGAAGAGCTTTGAGTTATTGATTTCATTGTCTCATGAAAGAGCTTAGAACTCAAGAGAGGTGCTGCTTCTCTTTGCAGCTCTATGATGGAAAAAAGGATAATTATTCCAAAAAACATCTCTCATGACACATCTTTCTGTACCTCCTATAGCAAAGTGGTCAGAATTTATTCAGAGTTGAATAAAGCAGATGGAAAAGTGGGAGATGGCTGTGCAATACCAACCAAGATGGAGCAAAAATAGAGGACATCATCCATTAATGCTTTAGGTCAAGTGTCCCCATATCCCACCCTGACTGATAAGGGAGTCACTGCTGGGTGTTGGTGCTTTACTGAAGTAAAAAACTATTTAATAGCTGAGTACATGTACGCACTCAAATGATTTGGGTGTGGATTGGAATGTTATGACTGCAAACAGGATCATGAAGTGCTGTATCAGACTGGAAGGAGCAGAGTGTCAGGGGGTGTCTGTGTTAGATCCAGTTTCAACATAACACCTGCGTTAATGGGGAGCAACCCTGCATGGATGATTTCAGCAGATGTCCCTGAATTCGAGGAGCAATGAGCAACGGAACTACTTGGCAATTAGGGTTTCAAAAATTTGCTTAAGGAAAAAAAGAAGTGAAAAACCTCATCTCCTTGCCTGCGAGCACGCCGTGCTTTGCATGAGCAGTGCTGTGCACGCTCTGCTCAGGGCTGATGGGGCTTGTGGTATCCAGTTGCACTTGGGTGAAAGCGAGGGGAGACACAAAAATAGCTCAGCAGCCCACACCCCACCCACGGGAAAGCACAAGTCACCCAGGAGCAGTTGCTTGCTGGAGCAGCAGCTGCTGGAGCAGCGTTCTCTGCAGCTGCAGCCTGCCGGGGTGCTCCAGGGTGAAGCTGTGCCTGGGGACAAGGATCACGCTCTCAGCTGCACCTGAACCTTCGGGCCAGAGAGGATCTGCTTTAGCCCATGAAGCCCTGTTGAGAGCTGGCCACTGTTGCCCACCCTGTAGCCATCTCCCAAGCAAGCTCAGTGTACAGGATATTAACCCCATGTGCTCCCTGCTCCAGTTTGGCCGAATTAGTCTCAAGCCAGGCAATGTGAGATAAGCCATGCACTTTTTTCCAGGCTGTCCTTTTACTCCCTGTGGTTTCTCATGGAGTTTCCAAGTAGGAAAAGCCTTGTCTGGACTTCTGACTGTCTGTCACCCTACTCTCAAGCCAAGTTTCTGGTGCTATGGTTGTTTCTCCATCACTTTGGACCCTCAGGGGATTTTCTGCAAGGAGAAAAGATGATGCTGAGCAACAACCATTCAAGTTTCTCCATCCTGCATATGAAACCCCAACAAAGGCTGAAATTCTTTTGCAGTGTAAGGTGAGCTGGCTCTCCTAACCCCCAAACTTGAGTCCCTAAAGGTGCTATCTCTCTAGCCATAGTCCCTTGTTCGCATACTGACTGGGGGCAAACCCCCTTTAAGTTGCATGTAAAGCTAGATGTGGTTAGGAAAGGGATGGTGTCACAAGCATCTGACCCCCAGGACCAAATTCAGTGGCCCGGCAATGAACCAGGACTTGTTTGTCTTTGGAAGCAAATCCCATGTCCTCAGAAGTTGCTCAGTTTTGTGGTTTCTCTCCAGTGATCCTCGATGTCTCCAAGGATGATATCCCAAGGCTGTCATTCACCCAGTGCCACGTTCCCACCATTGTCCTCTTCTCCATGCCATGGTCCCTGCTTGCCAAAAGGAGATGGCATTGACTTACCCCAGCTCTGTTACTCCTTGTGTAAGCACTATGGATATTTTTGACTGTCCTTTTCAATTCCAGCTGATGTCGGTGCCACAGGCAGCTCTCTTAGTAGATTGCTTTTGTGATTTATGCGGGTCCAGAAGAGTCCAAGGATCATTTATCTTCAAACCAGGAGAGAGATGAAAGAGTCATGGTAGTAAAATTTCCTGCAGAGCTAGATCTGAGCATCAAAGAGGGGAAAATGTCATTGTTTTACTGAGACATGACGACGTGAGGCAGGTTTTAATGCTAGGGGATTTTTTTTAACTGCATAATTTGCCTTAAAAAGAAAAGAAGTTTTGGGAAATGAAAGGAGGGCAAACGAGTTTGGTGGGCACTGCTGGGAAGCACATTCTGGTGATGGGCAGAAAAGCCAAGGAGGGAGCAGAGCCCAAGGAGCACGTACTGGTCCTGGGGTGTGCAAGCAGCACTGGGCAGGCTCAGGCTGGAGCTGCTGGGTGTCCCTGTGTGGCCACAGTGCCCGAATGCAGCTGATTCCAGGACAGGTGTGCCATCAGCCCTGTCCCACAGTGCCCAAGTGCAGGGCACAGGTGTGCCATCAGCGCCATCCCACGGTGCCTGCATGAGGCCATATGCTCACATGGCACAGGGTTCTGCCCCAAATCCTCATGGGCTTGCTCCTGGAAGTGTTCAAGGCCAGGCTGGACAGGGCTTGTAGCAACCTGGTGGCATTCCTGCCCATGGCAGGGGCATTTGGTCTCTTCCAACCCAAACCATTCTACAGTTCTATGAAAAATAATGCTGCCAGCTCAGCACGATGAGAGTGCATCTCCTTGACCAGCTGCTGGGCCAGGGGTTTGATGGAGCATCAGCCAACCACAGCAGCAGGTCCTGCGGGGTGGGGGAACATCTCCTGCCCTCACCCTGCCTCAGGACTTGCACCAAAAGCACATATCTTGGGAAATCTGATCACATCAGAGGGTTGGAAAAAAACTGAAAGAAGGAGAGGGATGGGAAAAGGTCTGTTTACATTTGCAGCAGATGCTATCTAGAGGAGAAAATACTTTTATTTCCCCTGTGGACTGCCCGTTGATTTTCTTGCGGCAGGCACTAATGGGAAATAATAAAACCCATTTTAGTCAGGTTGTATCTAGAACACTTACAGGTCAAGCCAGTACTCAAAACAGACCGTTATGGAACATAACACATTAGTTTGTCACCAGCGTCTACAGTGGCCAGGGGATTTTTACCATTTGAAATTGAATTTTATAGGTCAAGGCCTTTCGTGGGCCATGGAAAACAGTGAGTCTTGTTAAAGTTAGCATGAATGTGGAGGCAGTTACTGGGTGTGGAGATACACAACCTCTGTGTTTGTCAGCAGTTAAAAAAACAAAGGAGACCCATGGTAGGAACTGTGATGCAGCTATAACCCCCAGAATATGCTCATTAATTGTTATAGACTCAAATGTTTCAGTGTCATCTTCCAGCTACTAAATCAAACCCACAAAATGCACAGGAGGCGTCTTTCATTGAAAATTACATCCTCTCAGCTTGTAATTTAAAATTCACTGAAGACTGTAAAGGAAGCTTGGTCACAGGAGCCTGAGTTTCTTAGAAATGAGTCAGAGGTTGATCATTTGTTTAGGAGTTCAAGATTCAGATAACCTCAAACATCTTCTATGTGGTTTTATACTTCATGGAATAAATAAAGTAGGTGCCTGAATTGCCACACACACAGACATGCACACACACTGATGCCTCTGTCTTCTTCTCTCTTGTGTCCTATTGCACAGCCCTGTCCTCATGGGCTGTATGAGGGCACCCATCACTCACGCAAATTGCCCAAATTAGAGAGAGCTGCTGGTCCTGAGGGCTTTATGGTGGTGCCAAATCCACGTGCTGGCTGTCTCTGGCCTCGGGTGTCCCAAGCACTCAACTGGGACCACTGGGGTGGTCTCCAAGGTGGGACGGGAAGCCTTGCTTCTGGACCTTTCAGTTCCCACTGACTCACATTCCTTGTCAGTTGTGATCCTGACTAGCAACAGCAACACACCTGGCCAGGTCCAGGCTGCCAATCCTCCTCTGAGCTGAGCAGACCCCCCCTTGAACCACTGGGGAGGTGAGGACATTTCCTTGCCAAGACAGGCATGGTGGGGCATCCTCCATTCATCTCAAACACTGAGGAGCAAGGTATTATCCCCATGCTCCAGTGAAGGTGTTTTTAAGTGAGGTTTTAGCACCATGTGCAGGAGCTCCCTACACGCCTTGTGCATCAGAGCTGCGTGCTGTTAGTCCTTATCTGATCCATGCATCGCTCTGCTGTTACTGCCTGTTGCATTTTCTGCACTGCTTTACTAAGCAGCATCTTCCAGGAGGAGTGGGCAAAGCCATGGCCCTGTGCCGAGGGGTGTCACTGGATCAACCCTGCCCCGTGCCTTTCTTGCTGAGTTGACTTCTGTGCTGATCGCACCCTAACACCACCGTGCTCTGCTCTCCTTCCTTTATCTATTTTTAACCCAACCCTAAGGGTGCATCTCAGGAGCGAAGTATGTTGTGTTGTTAGTAACTGATGGTCGGTGGAAAATCCATACAGCCACTCTGTTTCCCAGTGCTATCCACTAAAGGCTGGAATCACTATCATTTCTGCAGGTTTTTGCTGTGATTCAGCTTTGGAAAAACCCCTCTCGGGGAGGAATGAATAGCATGGTGTGCTGTGCTTGGTATTGATCGACCTTTTTGTCTTCATGTGGAAAGCTGCTCAGGCTGCTGGACAGGAACCTGAGAACAGCAAATATTAAAGCTGTTAATGTTTAGATAGCAGCAGAGATCTCTGGTTCCTTCTGCACGTAATGGAAACGCGTCCTCTGCGCTGTGTGAACTGCTTGGATGGGCAGTAAGTGCCTCTGCAGAGAAGGTGGCAGGTGAGCCCCTCATACAGGAAAGGGATGGAAGAAGAGTTCCCAAGGCAGAGTGCCATCAGTGCCAGAAATAGCCCTTCTGTCTCCAAATTGCCATTGCACAGTTCTGCACAGTACTTGAAAACCCCATTGCTTCCCCTTTATCCAATGCTTTTATTATCCTAAAGCTTCCAAAACCTTCCTTGTCCATGGAGAGGAAAGATTACCCAGTAAAATTCAAGGATATAAAACTTGGGGGAAGGTAAAGATCAGTTTAAAGAGTGTATGGAATAAGGAGTAACGAAGTTGAGGTCTGGAGGCTGCTTTTGCTGACTCTGGCTCTCCTTTCAGGGCGCCGTGGTTTCCTGCAGGCCTGCCCAGCTCTCTGCAGCTCTGCCCCGCCAGCAGCACTTTGATCAGCCCGTCCTCACATGACAAAAACATCACACCGCCTGCCCAGACCTGGTCCCCAGCTGATGGTGGTTGTCACACTGAATCAAGTGCTGGGCTGCACTTTTTGGCTGAGCTCACTGTGGTGTCCAGCTGATCCACCCTGCTGAGAGGCGGCGAGCAGAGTGCAGGAGCTGCTGTGGGTACAGGGGGCTTGGGGAAAGAGCCCAAACAACGAGATCCATTTGGCTGTTCTCACGTGCTGTCAGTGCCCACGCTGCAACTATGACTACAGAGGGATAAAGGTGCACAGGGTTTCTCTGAGTGGCAGGAACACATTACCCAACACAGGGAGGGGAATGGGTTTAATCAGAATGAGCAAGTCTCCCTGCTGTAAAATGCAGTGACTGCAGACCCACAGCTCACAGCAAGTGCCGATGGAAACCACCTGGCTGCATGTTTGATGCCACCCTTCTCCTAGCTGGCAATTTCACCTGTGTTGCAATTGCCAGTGGAACCTCGTGGAAGTTGAACCTATGCAAGGGCTTCAGGATCAGACATGCTGATTTTTCCTCTGCTACTGCAAGCCTGTTGCACAACAAGCCTCCAGTGCAGAGCAGGGATGTCCACTTTCTGCACAGCACGTGGTCCCCCAGGATGGGCTGTTCCACTCAGCACAGGCTGTCACACAGTGCTCAGGTCACACCCAGCTCGGGTATTTCACTTCCATGTGATTCCTTGAACTTTATTTTTTAAAGTCTCTCCTACTGCTGACTCAACAAAGGTCTGTGCAACATAATGAGAGAACTTTTCTAATGACTCATAGATTTTTAAATTAAATGTAAGATGTTTATTGCAGAGATGCACGGCCATACATTATGCATCACTGTTTTAATACAATAACATAATTCTGATAGAAATTATCCATGTGAGGTGCAATCAATTTTAGCTACTACTCTTTGCATGCTTGACAATCTGGTCATTGAGCTGTGGAAAAGAGCTGTTACTTGATTACTTACACTGTTGCTAATCGCTGTGGCTTTTGGCACTGCCGGGGTGTTATTTCTCTGCCTGAAATTGCCAACAGTATCTGTGGAGGGACAGGGTGTAGCTGTGGCTGCTCTGCCAAAACCCCTGTGGCTTCACCCGACACCCAGGAATGTGCAGACTCCAGCACAACACTTGGATCGTTGTTTCATCAGGGTGGGCTCTCACGGGCTGCCACCAACCCGCCTCTTGTAGCCAGGAAAACAGCATCATCTTTCCTCTGGCTGCTGGGTCACCACTTGCCAAACCCCACGGCTGTGGCCCTGTTTGGAAATGTGGCAATCACCAATTTGCTGATGCATCCCCAAATCCTGCACTGCCTTTGCTGGGTGGGCTTCAAAATTTGCCCTTGTCTTGAGGCTTTTGCTTTGTCTCCAAAGGGAGTGTTCCAGGGCAGTGACAGGGCAGTGGCGGTGTGTGCTGTGCAGGACTGAAAGAGAAAACAACATTCTTTATGTCATGTGATAAAAAATTCCAAAGGGGAGAGCTGCTGAAATCGTAAGCTCGCAGCAGGGATGTGAAGAGTTGGAGGCCTACGCTCCCTGGGACTACATTTGGGTGGGTATTATATTATCTTTCTTCCTGAGTTTCGTCAGCCAGTGTTTCAGAACCAGAGAAAGACGCCTAAAATAACGGTGAGCCTGAAGGCTGAGTTAACCCCGTGTGCTCAGGCATTCCCCAGCAAAGCAGGATCCCCTGACTGCTCAGTCACCCTCTTCACAGCAGCACTGGCTCCTGCTGCCACAGCCTGGGGAAGCTCTGGCCAGGCACTGGAAGGCTGGATCGGGCTGACCCAAAGGCTCATTGCTGTCCCTGGGACAGACAGGTCCCCAGGCTGCCCCCGGTGCCACCCTGCTGCTGGAGTCCCTCTGCCTGGAGGGGAGACGGGACTCCTGCCCACGTTTGGCCACTGCTGACTTTAACATAAGGACTTATAAATCAGAGTGAGGGCTGGAGCTCACAGCCACAGCTCTGGGCTGCGTTGGGCTGATTTATTTTGTGTGGGAGCAGCAGTAGCAGTTTACGCCTCTAGTGCAGATTACAAGATAAATCTGGCTTTCAACGAGACCCACTGGTGACTGACACTGACAGAGCTTCTAAATCACCACAGCTGCCGGGATACAGCCATGGGCCAGGTTTGGCCCTGCAGGTCAGGTCTCTTTTTGGCTGGTGTAAATCAGCAGGGCTTGGAGTGAGATGTGGTGTCAGGTTCCTGTGCTGGGCTCATTTTTATTTAAGTGTCTGTATGGTAATTCCAGCTCAGAGCGACACTTGAGGGCTGCAGGCCTTCTCTGCTTGAACTGCCAACTTTTGCCATGCTCAAATCTACCTTTTGCAGTGAAAGCTGTAAGGAACAATTAAAATTCTCCTTGTAGGTGCCACACAAATGCTCTTTTTAAGACTCACTTCGCACTGCTGAGGTCCATCCATATGAAATGAGTATCGTCCGCAGCACTAATTTCAATTACTAATATGCTCCAAAAACTTTTGCACTGGCTTTGATGTCACAGACACATTGTCAGCCAGCAGAAACTGTCTCAGGCTCCCTGAAATGGCTGATGCCCTTTGCTCCTGGAGATCTGCAAAAAAGATGTGAATGTGGCACCTGAAAGTATGATTTAGAGCTGATCCTTGTCCAAATGTTGCTGTTTGACATTGTGGAAGCACAAGCACACATGCATCCTTGTATCAGAGTCATACCCAGACCATAAGGTCATTTCTAGACAGATTTTATCTGGACAAATGACACCATAAATGGAATAACTTCACCAAAATACGGTATGTCATAAAAACAACCTCTCTGACATTAATTCTGTTTTGCTTGTCGTAGCTTTTTGCTAAGAAACTTGGTCCAGGACACACCAAAATGCCTGGCAACAGTCCACAGTCTGGGCCAGGGGTGGAAAAAGTGAAAAACCAGCTCTGTTCAGAGTTATCCAGGGAAAGCTACACGTCTGCTGTATCTCTCAGTATGCACCCTCTTCCCAGCCTGCCACCAGCCTGGCACAACACACACTTGGCTGTGGTGTGGACATAATTGTGGGTGCACTCATCACAGCCAGCCAGTGGAACCACTGCCAGTAAAAGAGGTCCATGGAATTTTGAAGGTTATTGTATTTTCTATAAAAATCTAGCAGTTCAGAGACGATCAGGGATAAAAAATACTCCAGTACCTCCATGATGGGCATGGAGGTCCTGGAACATGATGGATATGGAGATGGACACGGAACCCAAGGCAAGTAGAAAACAAGGGAGGTACTCTTCATAGCTTCTTTACATCTCCATGAAACTAAAGCTAAACAACAAAAGTTCTGTTGCTCCTTCTTGGCAATATTCAGAGGGACTGGAGAAACTGAAGTGCTTTTACAAGTGGAAGGAAATATCCTGTGGGTTTGGGGTGCATGTAGTTATTTATTCATTTAGTCATCATTCTGAGGAATTCACTTTGCCGTATTTTAGATAAGCATCCATTTAAAGCAGAGTTTTCTATGGTTGCAAATTATCTCTGTGGCTTTCATTACCATCCTGATTAGACCCCTGAGGGCAGAGCATCAGCTGCTGCAACAGGACATTGCCACTGATGGGCCTCATGGCAATTAGTGCGAGTTGCAAATCTATGTCTCCAAGTGACTTAGTAGCTAGATGGCACTGAAGGTATTTTGTGGCATCTACTGTCTCAGGTATGGCAAAGACATGACTAATTTGCTTGTGAGTGGTAAATAATTGCAGAAATTAGCATTATTCATTTTTATCGCTGTTGGACCAAAGTCTGGTTGTTACTATCACTGTGTCACATGGGTGTTGTGACTACAGTAATGCCTCAGTGTGATAAGCAATTAAGACCCCTCACTATCCAGCCTGTCACGTCCTGGCTCCATAGACACCCAGGGGGAGAACTGGTGCTCACACGTGTTGGTCACCTATTGCAGGTGGTCTGCAGACCTCTAGAGACCACACATAGACACAAGGTAAGGCAGGTACAAGATGTGGAACAATTTAAGAGAAGAGAATGTTGAAAAAGGCTGGGGTGCAGAAGAAATTGCCGTTTCTGGGACTGTTTGTAATTTGTGTCTGACTTGGCACACAGCTTTCATTCCTCACCGCAGAGGGGAGTTGCCAAACTTGGGAGCAGCTCTGGTTTTGAAAATCTCATGATTTCATCTCCTTGGCTGCTGGTACAAAGCCATGGTGCTCCAGGACCCTTATTTATTTTATGATTCAGGCAGAAAGTTCTCAGTCAGAATCACAAAATCGTGATCAGCAATTCAAGACTATTTCTCACCCACGTTCACCCTCCTTGTGCTGCTCTGCTGACTCCACCATGGCTCTTCACAGAGTTTCTCCAGCTTCAGAATTACCTTTTGGCACTGCTCCTGGTGAAAGAAAATAGGAAGCTGGATTGCTTCACTAATAATCTTATTTCCAGTTTGTTTCAATTATGCTTCTTTTCCAGTGGGTGTTAAGCAGTTGTTCTGGTCTCACTGGTTCAAGGCATGTAAAATATGTACAGAAGGTTGTGTATCAGAGGCTCTGCAGAGAAATAGAGGAGCTGTTTCCCTGCTTTCTGAGGAGAGGTTTGGCTCAATTATTCCAGCACTATTTGGGAGAGAAAGCATGCCCCAACACCAGTGGTACTGGAAGCTGTGGGACCCTGAAGTAGCACATCCTGCTGCTCACACAGGTACCAGGCTCCAGTGCAGGTGGCTCAGGGGCTGCTGAGGGCCACCAGAATAGCCCCTCATCGTGTCTGTGATGTCTCTTGCAAGCACAGACCATGGCAAAACCCTGCCCAGAAGGCAAGTGCTATGAATGGGGTATTTAAGAATGTGGGTTCCCTCTTGCCTGGTTAAACCCAGACTTTTGGGGTCTTTTAATCCTGGCCTTCATCAGCCCCCCCTGAGAGCCTGTTCCCCTTCAGACCTGTGCTCAGAGACCACAGTGGCAGGAGGGGACAGGTCTTTTCCTGTGTCCCACTGATTTGGAGAATATTTCAGAGCTACCTCAGTGGACCCAGCTGCCTGACAGGAGATATTTCTGACCTACTTGACTGTGCAGAATAGTAGGAAGAAAGAAGAGGGTTACGTTGCTGCATAAAAGGAGCTGTGCATCTGATTGACCTAATTTTGGTCTTCTTGCACTCTTTTAACTCCACTGGCTTCAGCAAAGGAGTGCTGATTTACACCAGAAGAAGCTGACCCCATTTCCATGGCCTGCAGTTGCTGTGCATTGGGGCCACAGTGACATTGCTGTCATCCTACTGCCCCATTTTCCCTTGGTTTAGGTTTCTGCAGGAATACAGGACCATGGAAGCACAATGGGTATAAATATGGACACAGCCAAGCTGGGATGTGGGGCAGTAGGAGCCAGGCAGCCCCTGCTCTAACCTGGTTTTGTTCCATCTCCTTAGAAACTCACAGAGCAAATCAGCATGAGAAGCCCCTCTGTGGGATACCAGGGCTGCAAAATAAGACAAGGGTGAGGTTGGCCAGGTGGGTGGGGGATGCTGCAGCTCCATCCCCTCCCAGCACCCTGGACCACCACCCCAGTGCTGTATCTGTATCTGTGAAGGTGAAGGACCCAGAGCCGTGAACATCCCCTCCCTCCTCCTCCTTCACTTCAGCTGTGAAACCCTGTGAGAGCTGCATCAGAGGAGCCTCGGTGCTGAAGTTTGTTAATTAATATGCTACAGTTAACTGTGCCAAAAGCTTCCCTCAGATCCGGTGAAACAGCTCCTCACATTCCTCTTTGATGGGAGGCAGGGAGGTGCTGGCAGCGGGGCCGAACGTGGTGGAGCAGGCGCCGCTTCTGGGAGCACCTGGGCATGAGCTGCCCTTCCTGTAATTGCACATAAACCACGGGAGACAGCACACCACTGCTCTGCTGCTGCCAACACCATCAGGTGTCCTCTGATAACTGGGAAAGAGGGGTCCTGCTAGGGCAGCGCTCGCTCTTTGGGACCATTTCCCATTTTTTGCAGGGAATAGCAGCATGAGGTGCCTGGTGGGCATTGACGAGCAGCAGCAAAAGCAGGAATGTCTCCTTGCCTTTGCTTTTATCTAAAAAACTGCCTAGGCAGGCTCATTAATTCAGGTTGGGTTTACTGGATGGATTTGAAATCAAAAACCCGGGAAAAATATTGGAAAGAGATAATCGTGCTTTATTTCTGAGTGCTAACAGTTTGAAACAATCAGAGGTAATTGCTGTAAAGCAAAATACGCAAAAAAAAAAAACCTTCAAAAGAAGGTGTTCCAAGTAACTGCGCAAAATAAATGAGAAACACTACAAGCCATTAGTTTTTCCTTGCTCTGTGTCAGCCCTGGCTCTCCTCCTTCCAGCATCTTCACCCTCTCACTCAGCTCAACAAACAGAATTTTTTCACTCAGTCTCAGCATTAACCCCCTTGTGGCAGTTTGATCTTGGCTGGGATGACCACAAAAGGACACATGATCTGCTGTTTTGTGATAAAGTGTGGGTTTAGTTGTCTCAGGGTCATGGAGGGCTGACCAAGGCAGGTCACAGGGTTGAGGTTTCTGGCTTGGGCCACCTCATCTTACAGCTCCTGGTGTTGGACTCAGTTTACACACAGGGTGAGCTGCATTGCCTACATTTTCCAAGGTCAGCCTGACCTCCAGCTGGAGATGTGGCCACTCGCCTACTAACTTGGGGGAGAAACTGAGAGCAGCATTTGGAGCCAGTTCAGTGCTGTCTGGCTTCATGACATTCCTCTATGTCTCCATGCATCATGATCAGACCATCCTTCTGCTTCCAGGACACACATGTCCAGTTTTAGGAGTTTGAGTGTTGGAGGAGAAATCTGCTCCCTCCTGCTTCAATCCCACGCTGGAAACATCCCTGTTTGTCTGTTGCAGAAACAGTGAAATGCAAAGCTGTTGTCAGTGCTCTCAAAATGTGAGCAAAAGGTAAAACTCAGGCCAGGAAAGAGAAAAACCTCTGCTTCCTGAGCCCCCACACCTTGAGGAGCAAGACCAAGCTGGCTTGGAGGGTTGAGGAGCAGATGGGCCAGTGCTGCCAGTACCAGAGGCATCCCTGCATTTTGGTTGGATATTAGGGAACAGTTTTTCATCCAGAGGGTGGCTGAGCACTGGAACAGCTCCCCAGGCATGTGGTCACATCTCCAATCCTGTCAAAGTTCAAAAGGCATTTGGACAATACTCTCAGGCTCAGGGTGTGATTCCTGGGGTTGTCCTGTGCAGCACCAGGAGCTGGACTCAATGATCCTTGTGGATCCCTTCCACCTCAGGTTATTCCATGATTCTATGGTTTTCTGGCCACTTCTGCCTCTCCTGGTTGCCAAAGGCAGCGGTCTAAGTGCTTTATCTGATGTAGCCATGCAATGGCAGCTTGGGGATCTCAGAACACTGTTGTTCCCCAAAGAGACCCTGAGGGGACTGCTGAAAACCCCGCTCACGCCAATCCCCCAAGAGAACAGCAGGAGAATTAAGATTTAACAACAGCCCTGGATTGTTGGGTTTCTGCACAGACCCTGCCATTGGGAGTGAAAATCAGCAAAGGGAATTTTTGCCCTCCACACCTCACCCAAATAAAACACCCGGCTGGGCTGGGCTGGGCTGGGCGTGCGCCGGGATCGGATCATGGGAGTTTCTTACTGCTGGCAGCAACCTCGGCAGCCCCAGAGCCTGCAAACACCTTAAAATATCTGCTTGGGATTTTCTGGAGCAGCTACGCATCCTTCTGGGGTTGGGTGAATTTTATGGCTATAATCAGATGCCTCCATTACTCATTTCTGCTCCTTCCATCTAAAATGTCTGACAGGTTCAGCTGCTAAAGGCAATCTGTAAAAACAAGGGCCTGAACTGTCAGATCGCCCAAGCACAGCCTCGTCTCTTGCCTCGGCGCTAATGAGAGATGAGGTGGTGCTGCCAGACACCAACTGGTCAGAGAAGGGAGGCAAAGGAGAGCTGAAGTGATAAACTTCTCAATTTAAAGTGAGGTTTTCTGCGTTAACGCCACTCAGGTTCTGGCAGCCTTTGCAATGTTAAAAGAGACGCTAAGGAGGGAGAAAAAAATAATAAAATCCTTTGCCCTGGCTGATTCTCAGATGTCTGGGCCACTCAATTTTAATACAAATGGTTTAGTATTCTGTGAGTTAAATTTTTGGGGTGGTGTAGAAGGGAGGCTGAACCGAATCCCCAGGTGAAAAACAATCCACCCCTCCCACTGGTTTTCCCAGACATCGCCCCGCAGTGATGGACACGGACCAGCACAGCACCAGGTTGGGAGGGCTGAGGGAAGCACAGGATATGACCCTTCCTGATCCCAGCATTGCTTTTAATTACTTCCCCCACGTGCAGAGAAGCACCACGGGTGGAGTGGCTCCAGTGCTGTGTCCACCTCCTGCCTCTCACGTCATGAGGTGAGACAAGAGGGCATGAAAATTTGCTGTGTGTAATTAAGGTGATGTATTTGAGTTGATCTGGAAATGGTTGTCCTCTCCCATGTGCAGCTCCCCGGGGAATTTTACAGGAATTTCTCAGGAAATTAGGGGGCGGAATCAACAGTAAGGGAAAAAAAATTGATTTTAGTAGTACTGTGAAAAAACCAGAATCTGGCTCCTCACAGCCCAGATGATGGGTGTTTTGGGAGGCTCTATCTAAGCACAATGTGTTTATTCAAAAGAAGCCCATGGAGAGGTCAAAACCTCTTTTCCCATGGGGCATTTCCAAACCTCTCCATGTCCCAGCAACACAGAGGGGCTGAGGATGCCCAGGTCCTTTTGCTGATGTGTGCAGGCACATCGGGCATGTTCTAGAAAAACTGGATCTGTATCTCCACTGGTTAAGAAAAAAATGGTCTCCAGGGCAGCCAGGCAGGTTTCAAAAGCACTAAATCACCATGCAGGAGACTCCTGCAGAACTGGGGGAAAAAATATACCCATTGCATAAGTAATCTCACTAATAGACTTAAAAAATTCAAATGCTTTGCACAAAAAAAAATGACAGATGATCTCTAAACAAATAACCTCTCAACATAAACACAGCAAGAAAAATTCATTAAGTGCCTTTTAAAGGCATTGGATTTGACTTAGGAGATCTTTTTCAGATGTTCCTCTCAAGCAAACCTAAACATCAAATAATAATTGTGTAAAGGCAAGTGCTATAATAATAATAATAATGCTGAAAATGCATTATGCATCCTTCCCTTTGATAAAGGTCTTTGTGCTTTTATGAAATGTTCATTATCAGTACTTTCACCCTGTGTCTGAAGAGGAGAAGCTGGTGCTTTGGAGTCTGAGCTCTTCAGCATGTGAGGCAGAGAACAGAGCCAATGGGGCATTTTTTCTGACAGACTGAGGCTATAAAACTATCCTTCATGTTCCCAGAAAAAATATTTCTGTTATTTATTTGAAATTAAAACCAACTTGGAAAAAAAAATCCCCTTTTTTATAACAGATTCAGCTAACGTTCTGTTTTCTTATAGTTTATATTAATAATGATTGCTCTAATCTTTTGCTGTATTTCAACAGTTTCAGCAGGTTTATGGGGTAAGATTGTTATTATTTACCTCAGTGACTGATTTTATGGAATAACTGCAGGTTTTCGTGGAGGTACATCAAGTGCTGAAGTGAAGGGAAATAAAATAAACCAGCAGTTTTCTCTGCTAATGGAAGAAGAAAAAAAACAGACAGCAAAAAGGACATAATATATATTTAAAATGTTAATATACAAGCACTAATATGCAATAAAATCTATTTAGACTGATTGGACTGGTGCTTTTTTATGGTGTTTGTAATGGCTATGGAAAAAACATGGAGAAAGTCACATCAGGGAGTGATCCAGCCCTGGTGTCCCAAGAGAGGACACTGTCTCTGCTTCCACTGTGATTTTGAGGATACTCTGGAGTTTTTAGTTCTTACACCACTGAATACAAATGTGCCTCCTAACTGGGGCTGGCCAAAACCTCCTCAGAGACTGGAAAATAGTGCAGCATTTCGTATCCTATGGAATGGAATAAAAAAAACCCCAAACAACCCTTACAAAGGTATTGCAGTCCGTGGGGCTGGCAGGCTGGGACAGCCCTCCCATCCCTGGCACAGCAGGAAGGGAGCTCTGGGTACCAGCCCCTGCTCTGAACCACTCTGGCACTGGAGCTCCAGGAGCAGTCAGGGACCACATCCAACATCCCATGAAGTCAAGGGGCTCCGCTTCAAAGCCAGGAAATACATTCTTAAAAGCTGAAACCAGTTTTGTAAACACTCAGGCCTAAGTCTGGAAACCTCGAAGAATGTTTTGGGTTGGGTTTTTTTTTATTATTATTCTTATCTGATAATTGGAAACATGTGTGCCCTGCTCCCACTGCGTTTTGGAAGCATCTGCCTTGAGATGAACAAGCCCTGCTGCTCTCTGGGCTGGAAACTCCCCAAATCTCCACAAATGTGCAAAAAGTGAAACCTGAGAGCCGGCACAGGCAATATCGAGGGTTTCAGGAGGCACAGTCTGTGGTTTAAGGCTTTAAAAATAACAATTGCCCAGGCTTTCAGATACAAAAAGATTTGGCAATGGGATCACCGTAGCAATCAGTGGCACATGAAGAAAGTGATTTCTTCTGTCCCTGTTTGAAGATTTGCTGTGGTCAAAGCATGATAGCTCTATTTACCTTCTGGCAGAGAAGAATTCCATTTTTCTTGCAAGAAAAAAAAGGTCTGCAGTGATTTCTCAGATAATTTCAGTCACGATGGATCTGGTACATCACATAAGTCTCATCCTTCCTCAAGACCAGCAAGGACGAGCACTGCAGAGCCCAGGCAAGAAATAAACAGCTTGGAGCTCCTAAACACCATTGAGATTTTAAATTTGTATATTGGGAAAATGTGGAATAAACCAGGTAATTTTTCTCCCAAACAATGACCGTCATTTTTTTCTTTTTGCTTTCGCTGTCTGGAAATATTAAAAATGTCAGTTCTGAGAAAAAAAAAACAAATCAGTTTTCCCTGGCTCCTCCCAGAAATATTTCCGTAGGTGCACCAGAATGCAGAAGTATAAATGGAAATCAAAGACACAAAGAATTCATTGAAAAAACAATCTGTGTACTTACCCAACACAGTTGCAGTCGTTTCCTGTGTTATCCTTGCAAAATTAAGAAATGCTCAAAGCTAACCCTTTAAGGGATTGCTACAGACACCACAAAGGAAATTTAACAGTAACTTGGAGGGATTTTTTTGGTTTATGATGTTATTCCTTAGACATTAAAAAAAAATAAAAAAGATTGTTTTTCTTTTACAGAGGCACTTGGACAAAGATGGGATGCAAATAATTCTGTATTCAGATGAGTGTTGTCGCTTCCCCTCACGCAGCTGTAAGATTTGTGCCTTTGGCACCCATTGCTCCTGATAACCACACATTTCTGATGCTGTTTTTCAGCAGTGAGCTTACCATCTTCAAAATTAGTCATTGCAGAAAAATCTGTGTAGTGGCTGATGATAAAATAAAATTGTCATGAGAGGGAACGAAAACCTAACAGCCTGAATTCAGCCTGAATTCAGGTCAAGAGCAGTGCTGATTGTTTTGAAGGAAGTCCTATATTTATAAATCCTTGGCAGTGCTATCAACTTGTTTGGTACCAGACAGTGAAATCTAAAGATTTTCTCTTAGATGAAACCCTGATCCTAAAGAAAAGCACTGGCCTGTAGGTTTAGTGCCTGTACAGGCAGTGGGTCTGTGCACTCCTGTTGTAACTCAACCAACCAGTTGCAAAATTGGCTTTTCCTGCCCCTGCTCTGCCAAGCCTGGCTGCCAGTCAGGTCCGTGCCTGCACTGCAGGATGGGTTGCTTTGATGTGATCAGATAAATCAGAAGAGCCCAGGTACACCAGCTCTCTCCAGAGCTGCATTTCCTCCCGCGGCTCCAGCCAGCCCCACTGTTGACATGACCTCGGGGGTTTCCAGCGTTTCCCCAGAGGGAAGGTTTCACAATGGGTTGAAGTTCAGACTGAGGAAAGGTTTCCTGGTGTGCTGCCACTGTTGGCTTTTATTTTTCTCCCCACCAACCACCTCTGTGCAACCCCCCTCTTGCCCCCTGGACATTTTCCTCTTCTAGCGCAGTCATGCAACCCTTAGTGCCTCCTCCCACTGTGGCCAAGCCCCTCTGCCCAAGCGCTTCATCATTTTTCTTGCTCTTCCCTGATTCTGCCCACATTGTCAGCACTCCTGAGCTGCCCAGAAATACAAGGCTGATATTTTCAAAGCTGTCAAGGTTGATATTTTCAAAGCTGTCTGCAGGAATTGAGTGGCTCACTTCTTCTTCTTCTTTTTTTTTTTTTTTTTCTTTTTGCTTTCCTTTTTTCTTTTCCTCTCCTGCTGGCATTAAAATCTCCAAGACAACTCAAAAAGTCTCAGCCTGTGGATTTAGAGGACAGGGTGAAGGAAGCACCCTTCCCACACAAGGAAGGTGATGATGTTGCTTCAGGCTCAGCTCAGTCCTTGGGGTGGCTGTGCTATGCTGGAGCACGAGGAATGTTGTCCCATGGCTGCCCTCAGATCCCAGCACTCCAGGGGATAAAAGCAGGGCATTGCCATGCTTACATCACATGCCACGTTCACATCAGCCCTTCCCATTGTCACACTGCCTCCAGGACACTTTTTGCAGATATTTGCTGGTAGTAAAGAGTGACAGACACAAAAAAATCTCCAACTGAAGAGTTGACTTTGCTTAAAGAGATAGTGACAAATCACATTTCTCCACACAAATCTGTGCTGAGCCAGGATCCTCCCTTGTGTAACTTCTGACTTCAATAGGCAAAGGGCTGGTCTCAAGCCACAATTAGAGCTGGCCGGGAAACAGAGGTTTTTGTCTCATGGCAACTTCTGAGGTTTCAAAATCTGTTTATGTTCTGCAGAGGAAACGAAATCAAAACATTTCTCATATGAGATGGGAGCCTGTCAAAATGTCCATTTTCTGTGCAGCGAGCTCCTCGTTTCACTGTGGCTTTTCCCTCTTACCGTGGCCGGGGCACGGGCTGTGCCTGCAGCTGGGAGCAGTCACAGGGCTGGTATGCCTGGGTGCCAAATGCATCCATGCTCAAAGCCACCCATGTGCTCTGATAAAAATAGATGAATTGGAAACACCGTGACCACTCTCGCCCGGAGTGTTCGGCTTGTTTGGGATCGGGCTGACCTGGTGATGCATCGTGCCAGCACCCTGGTGGGACAGAGGCCGACATGAATGGCCACACTCCTCTTCTGCTCAGTACACCTCTCTAGCAGGACCTGAAAAATCAGGTTTTTTTCCTAGGGTCTGGCAAAAACTTTAAAGATATCTCCTCTGCGGGGATATGAAAGGCCCAATGGCATATGTGGCAGGAGTGAAGGTCTGCCCTGGAATCTCTGGCATTTCCTCTCCTGCCCTACGTGTTTGCTGACTGTCTGTGCCTCCACTGCTCCCCGTCCCAGATCCGTCTCCTGGGCTATCCATCCCAGATCTATCTCCAGGGCTGTCCATCCCAGATCCAACTCCACTTCTCTCCATCCCAGATTCGCCTCCACTTCTCCCCATCCCAGATTCGTCTCCACTGCTCTCCATCCCAGATCTGTCTCCACTTCTCTCCATCCCAGAGTGGCTCAGTGCAGCTGAGGGTTCTGGTGTTGCTCATAAAGCTACACCAGGAAGGCTCACTTTGCCAACCTTTCCATGAAAGCTGCTAATCAATTTATGGCAGTGAGTGAGCATAGTAAGAAAGGGTGAAGAGCTTTAACAGGGGCATTACCTTCCCAGCAGCCTGAGTACCTTCCTTAGCACACTTGAGACTTGGAAATCCTATCTCCAAAGAGCTTTCTGCTGGTTATATCACCAACAGAAAATAGTGAGGAAGGTGGATTTCTCCATCAGGGCACAGGCATGTCTGTACTGCCCTGAGTTTGTCCTGTCCTGACTCTCTTGCTCCACTGCCAGCCCAGTGGGGGCAGCAGCTGTTCTGGGCACTTCCCCAGGCACTTGCCAGACCAGAGACACAAATCACAGCACTGCACGGTGGCCAACCAAGGAGCATGGTCTGAGTGACTTTGAGCCATGAATTGGGGGAGATGGTGGATGCTGAAAGGATGAGAACAGGAAAACCTCTTTCCCCAAAGTGTATGTGTCTGACATCAAAGAGTCTGAAAATTTCTCAAAATGCTTCACTTTTTTTTTCTCAAACAGCATGTTTCAACCTAAAGGTTTCAACCCAACCCTTAAAAAAATCACCTTCAATCGGCTCAGGCCCATAATCTTTTCTTTGCCACTCTCTTTGAGTGGGCAGACACTTATGGACAGCTCTACTGTCACAGGGAGACAGGTCCCAGCTCTGCTCCTTCACATTCCCCAGAATAAACCCATGTGTGCAGAATCCTGCAGCACCATAACATGCCCCTTCCAGAGACAGGCTGAGAAAAGACCCAGTAAGTCCCTGAAGGACTTGTGTTTTAGGAAAGGAGAGTAAAGACATCAGCAATATGCAGAAAGGACAAGCAGCGACTTCGGGGCCAGGGGACCTGTGGAGCTGCGGGTGAGTCAACAAGGAATGTCATGCTTATTTCATCTGGTAGCATTTGGTCCATTTATTTTAATTGCCAATAAATGCAAAGCAGAAAGAAAGGGTTGTAGTTATTGTTGGAGCAGAGAAAACATTTTGTGCGAAGAGAGGGCTGGCCTTCAACCATCCAAGTAAAACCCGTTGCCTAAACAATAGAGCTTAAAAGATGAGCAAATTGCTGTTTATGGGCTGTTCCAGATCCATACCACTCAGGATGAAGCCAGTGCTGAATACATGAGCAAATTTGCTGCCTAGCTCATTACAAAAACAAGCCTTGTGTGGGATTTGAGCCATTTTAAATCATTCACTCAGAGCAAAGAGGAAAGACCAGAGCAGCAGCAGACGGAGCAAAATTAGTGAGCGCATTATCAGTCCAGATTTCCGAATGCTGGTGCAGGCAAAGCACATGTGGAGGCCACAACCTTAATGAAGCTGGCTTGTGGTAGCCTGAAGAAACAACCCAGTCAGTGCCACAAGCCAGCCAGCCCACCTCAGTCTGGGGAAGGGAGGTGTTTCTCCATGCACATTCCCATTCCTGTCCCAATGCAGGCTGGGAGTCACTCTCTTGTCACCCTTCTGTGTGCTGAGCAGCTGGACCAGATTTTGCAGACTCAGGCTGCTTTGGGAAATGCAATGCCTCGTCGGCATGTGGCTATTCAAGCTGGTGCCTATTATGCCTCTCCTATTAAATGCTATGAAAACAGGCATTGTGCACGGAGGGGCTGAGCAAACCTTGTTATACAGTAATTATGCAATCAGTGCATAATCTCATTTTGGTGGCTGGGGTGTGCAGAGAAAGTTTGGGTTCCTAGATGCTTGCAGGGGTCTCTACAGTGAAATGCATACAGACATATTTACAGCCACTGGCAATGAAAATTCTGAGCAATGGTGACTATATTGAGCTGCTGTGATGTTGAGAGCGCCTTACAAAGGCCCCACACATCTGGGTAGGCTCAAAAAGACTCTTTGACTCAATAGTCAGACTTTCTGCAATTGAAATGCTGTACAATTAACAGCCCCTTCTGGAAGGGGGTAGGAAAAAGCTTTCAAAACCCAAGAAGGTTTTGGAGTTGGGTTTTGTGGGTTTTTTCGAGATTTTCGCAGCTCTTCCCCTGAATTTGAGAGGAAGCCAGAGCTTTTCAAAGCTTTTCTAAAACAAACAAGCAAATCAAATTCCCTCTCCACCCAGAGAGAGGAACACCCTGGATGAGCAAATCGCCCTTTAGTAAGATGCTTCTCTGCAGGTGAAAGTCCCACAGGCAGAGTGAGAGCTGGAATTTGGGTTTCTTGCCCTTCATTTTTTCCCATCCCTGGTGCTCTGTGTGGTTTGAACTCAGCTGCTTGCTTCAGCAGGGGACAAATTTTGCCGGGGAGAATTTTATGGTCCAAGCCTGCTGAAAAACAGTTTCCAAAGAAAGTCCAATCAGGATGGGTGTGTTCCTATGAAAACTTTGACTTTCCCTGTATCCACAATTTTTGCGAAACAGTACTGGTGGAAAGGCTCCCTTTTATTGTTCTTTTCTATGGACACGCAGTCCTGTGGCTCTGCAGGGCAGAAACTCAGAGAGCCAAAGCAGAGACAGGATTTCTTCCAACCCATGGGCCAAATTCTTCGCTGGTATAAATAGATTGAACTCTGCTCAGGGAGACCGTGGCCATTTATACCAACACAGGACTTGGCCTGAAGGACTGACTGCCTTCATCCTGCTTCTTTTTTTAAACCCCAGGAGACATGACCCAACCCTGAGGAGGCAGGTTCACAGCCTGGCTGCCATCACTTTCTAGGCACTTTCTATTTTGGTCCCAGCCCCACTCGCTGCTCCAGCCGTGCCCAGGAGTGACCTGGGGAGGACGTGGGGATGTGGAGCAGTCCCAGGTTTGGAAAGCCCAGGGACATCCCCATTTTCTGCTGGGTCTCAGGAGACAAGCTGTCAGATGTTGCAGCCTGGATCAGCCCAGCTAAGCCTGCAGAAGATCAGGAGTAGATTTGGATGAGGTCTGTACATCGTGCTGTGGGCACGTGTCCCAGCTTGGCTTTGCACATTGCAGATGTTCATGGAAACTCCCTAGGAAGGACTTTCTTGGCCACTTCTCCTCCTGCACTGCCTGTTCCAGACTGCTGCCTGTTGCAGCTCTCCATCCCTTCCTTGGCCACCCCACAGCTGCTCCCCTCTGCACCCACGTGCAGGAATTGCTGCCCACTGCTTCTTGTCCTCTCCCAGGGAGGCAGATCTTCTCTGGTCCCTTGGCAGAGGGACCCTGGGGACTGAAAGTGAGCAGCTGTGCTGTGTCCCCTCCACACAGACTGTGGCTGGGGAATCCCAGTGCAGAGCTCCCACGGAGCTGGCTGAGTTTCACAGGGGAAGCTTTGAAGGGCTGGACACCTTTGTGGGGTGACCATCAGGGCTGCAGGTTTGGCCTGGCACCAGAGCTAAGCAGGTTTTCTGCCACTTGTGAAAATGTGCTTTACAAGTTAATCGATTTACACATCTGCTTTTTACAGAGCATTTTAAAGCAGCAACTCCTGACCTAAAAAAAAAAAAAAAAAAAAAAAAAAAAAACAAACCAAACAAAAAAA
>VYXD01003410.1:1237792-1250668 GCA_013397195.1 Hylia prasina
CAAAAGAATTCAATAATTCATTAAAGTGCTGCATCCACAAGCACAGCCATGCCTAACCCTTCAGCTTCTGCCTTTCTGGCTACATGAAAGCCAGAGGTTTCCGTGGCCAACCTGCTAAAGGCTGCAGATCATGGCCAGTCATTGCCCCTGTGAGCCAGCACTGCACACACTTCCTCACTCTCACCTGTGGAAAATCAGTTTTGCTGCTGCCCCTGCAGAGGTGGCAGTGCTGGCCAGGGCTGCTGGCACAGAGCACTCCCCCCTGCCCTCCCCAGACTATTTTTGGGTTGGTTTTCTGGTAAAATAAAACTCTTGCAATCATTCTGGCTGTGTTGATGTATTCCTGGCTGCCTGTCCATTGGCCCCTGAATGATTTATGCTTCTCCTGGCCAAGCTTGGTGACACTGATGCTGGCAGGATGAAGGCAGGCTCCTCTTCATCACTTCAGTTCCCAGCCCAAGGCAGTGCTTGTGCTTCCCATAGAGCACACACAGCCTGGCAAGGGAAGATATTTCCACTCTCATCCTCCTTCTTTTTTCTTGTGTGACATTTTTACTTCCTAAAAAATTGCATGTGCCCTCTGGACAAGTGATTAAATTAGAAGATCAACAATACATGAAGAAGGAGCAGGATCAATTCACAGAGAAGTGGCTGAAAGCAGTTTATTACATCTTTTATCTTTTTTTTTTCCTTTTTTTTTTTCTGGGAGATCATTTGCCGAATCATTAAAGGAAAGAATCAAGCAAATGAAGTAAATGGGAATGACCAGCAACTAAAAACTGCCTTTTCCTTAACAAATTTATATGACTACAATATTATTTTGAAGAAAATAATTTAAAAAAAAAAAGAAGAAAAAGAAAAATTGGATGAGATTGCTTTTGAGGTCAGATTCTGGACTCAGTTACTCCAATAGCTCACTGATTTACTGTAGCAATTCAAGCCATCATGTTCACATTTCCCATCAAATAAGTGGACAGGACTCTGATGGCAGCTTGTCTGATGACAGACTGTGTATGTGCACCCAGTGCCTACTTGCCAAAATAAAAACCATCAACATTTTCTCAGCTTGCACCCCCAGATCAGGACTCTGAAAGAGTATTGTGCAGTATTGCAGTGCTTCTTGCACCACCTTACATCGACACCCACTCCCACCTCCTTTTACACCACAGAAGTTCAGAAGGCAGGTAAGAATAAAGTCCCATTCCCAAAAAAACCTTCCAAAATGAGAGAGGTTGCCAGTTCTTATCAAATAATAATTTCCAGGTGCAGTGAGCTGTCAAAGCACAAGATGTGCTGAACTGGGCTGGGAATAACATTGCTGAAATCACAAAAAAATACTGCAAATCCCAAAGAAAGAATTCCTTGGAGCTCCAGGAGGGGCATCAGCTTTGTTGCCTTACCCTGGTGTTGTCTTGCTCTGTTTTAACCTCATTTGAGTTGCTTGTGACTGGCAAGAGCATCGTCCTCTGCTAGAATCTGTCTGGGCTCAAGATACACAAGCCAGAGAAAGATCCAAATCTTGTCAATTTTCAGCAGACAGGAGATGATAATGCTCCTGAAATATGTCCAGCATTTCAAAGCCCTTGCTGTGAAAAGGCAAAGGATTTTTCAGTCCTGGGAAATAGCAGTGCAAGACCTTTCAGAGCTGGGTCACCAAGTTTTCATTGAGAGCTGGATCTTCTGCTTTTGCTCCATCATCTGCTCTTCACATGACTCCACTTAGCAACCCATCTGATTAGTCTTTGTTTGCTGGGTGCTATTATTTTTTTGTTTGAATTAGTGCCTCCTGGTACTTTTCCCTCTATTCCCCAAAATATAGCTGAATTTTCTGCTGTCATCCAGAGCTTGGGTGCCTGGGTATTCCCTTTTTGCACAGCAAAGCTGAGCTGCCTCCCTGTTGTCATTTTATGGCTGGGATGGGAGAAAACAAAACTCATTTTCATGCAAATCCCCACTGTCTATCAGACATCATAGTTGTCAAGCAGGTCATTAGAGGCCTACTGTGTAAAATGAAGATTACTAATTAGAGCTGAAGAAATAATTTGCAACAAATAATTTATCCAATGAATTTAGATTTTCTTTCTCCTTGTGGAGTCTCTGCAAGCAGGTTGTTGCTTTGCCAGAGTTGGGTATTATTTGAAATGCTTTTAACTCATTATGCTCATGATTGATTCGGGTTTTTCAGTGTTGCTTTTTTGAGCTAGATGGTTAATCAATGTACATCACAGGATCTGAGATTTACCTCCTGGCTCAGGTGTCAAAATATGGCTGAAATGAATAAAAATCAGTATATGTTTAAAAACTACCTTCCATGAACCCTGATTTGTGTTTCCATGAATATCACAGCTCAAGACCAACTGGGGAATTTTCCATTAAAATACATTTTTTCTAGCAAAAATAAGCTACTGCAAAATCTATAATTTTATTCTGAGGAAATCTCGCCTAAGTCAAAAAGAGCCTCCAGCCTGTGGTGTATTATGCAAGTCTTGTGAGTATGTATCACCAAAAATAGGAAAACCAAGGAATTTATCCTGCAGGGAAAAGGGAAGCAAATGCATCAAGCTGCCAAAAGCCTCAAAGGCCCTGTAGGACCCTACACACATTCATTATAGAAATAACTGGAAATGAAATCTTATGTGTTGTGATTCACAGTCAAAGGAAACAGGATTTAGCAAGACCTGATCAGTTCACTACAATGGAAAATGTCAAAACATGGATTTTGTATAATTGTGATTGACCATTTCTCTTCAACCCGTGACACATTCTGATACTTTGGCTCAAAATGTTCATCTGATTCAGCCTGAAAAGAGAAACTGAAAATTTCTATTGATTTTCATCCCGTTACAAAAGTCAATTTTTGCAGACGTTAATTCCGGTTGATTCACTCTGTGAACACTTAAAGAAAGGCAGAGCATGAAGAAAGGAGTGGAATTCACCCAGTGAAATAATTCCAGCATCCAAGCCCACATTCACAGGAAACCATCTGCAATATTCACCATCTTTATTAATGATGTGGGGCAAAGTCACACCTGTGGCTGATGCTGCAAAATCCTGGATTGCAAAGGAGCAGCTTCATTTTCAGCTCTCTAATGAAGCATGTGGGGAGTAGTCTGGAGGGGTTTGGAAGGATTAAGCGAGTTTCAATGAATTAAAAAAGAGACAATTTGTACCAGACTCCTCAATCCCATCTGCTTCATATCTGGAGCACTTTTTGTTCTCTGCACTTACTCACCTTTGTTTTTGCAGTGCTAGGGAGGGAGGGGAGGTAGAGGGATACTCAGCAGGAAAGGGGATAAAATAGAAAGCAGGTAGCACGCAAAGTTGTGTTTGTCTAGTCTAAATATCTCCCAGGACAAAGCAGGCAAGGCTGATAAAGCTGCCAAGAGGGTTGGGGGAGAAATGGTGAAGGTTTTTTGCTTTGTGGCTTCTCCATGGACCTTTCACCCTTTCAAATCTCAGGGAAGTCAGGCAAAATTGGTGGCAAAAAGGACTTTCCTCCCCAAAATCAGACATTTTGGAGCATGGCTGATGGGTGTCAGTTGCCTTTTATGCCTGGAGTCAAGCAGAATGGGAGATGGTCTGGGATAAAAGGTCTGAGAGTCAGCAGAGCTTGTGCTGACTGCATAGCACAGGAGATGAGATGTGGTGGCCCTGGGGAGGGACAACCAGGCACGTTTAGGGACATTCCCAGCTCAGCCAGCACTGCTGTGTGCAATGCTGGGTATGTCTCATTTCCATCTGTAAACTGGGCATAACCTCTCCTTTGAGAGGTGCTTCAAACCCCCTGGATAACACGTTTATGTAACACCTGAGTTACTATTTTGGTACACAGATAAACAGCATGCATTGAAAGGAGCCAGATCAACCCCCAAACCAAGAAAAATCCAATCCTAGACGTGCCAGCCCACCTCTTCCCCCCACTATCTCTCTCTTACATGCAAAATGAGCACAGCCCAAGCAGCTTTTGGCTCCACATCAGCCCAGCTGGACCCACAACGTCTGGGTGGGTTTGGAGTGAGGCAGAAAGTGCTTGAGGAGCTTTGCACTGGAGGCCATCCCCTGTGACAGCCTCCCTGTGGGAATGGAGCCTCTCACAGAGCCACATCACTGAAGGGGAGACAGCAGCAGCACTTCTGTGCTTAAATACATTTTCCCCTAGACTGAGCATAGGTTAAAAAAAAAAAAAAAAGGAAAGAAAAAAGAAAAGAACATTGAAGAGAAAAACGACCTTATTCAGAGCTCAATGGGAAGACTCCCTCTGAATTTCAATGAGCCTCAGCAGGCCCGTGAGGCTGGATTAACATAAGAGCTGGGAGGAAGATTTCCAGGTGCTCCCCACACCCAGAGTCAGGTTTTCCAAGAAGAATCAGCACCAATGTGTTTTGCCCTCCAGCTTGGCAATGTGTTTACAGCCAGGCAGCCTGGCAATGGCAGGGAGAGTTTCTGTGCTGTGTAGGGAACCCTGGCCACCCAAGCTATGCCTGTATATTTCTAAAGGAGTTTTACCTACCCTTCCATCCGTGGCAGAGGAGATGCTGCCTGGCTCATCCCAGCTATGTCCAGCTGTCTGAGGCACTGCCAGAGCAGGTGCCAGTACAGGTTTCACCTCCTCAGCCAGGCCTGTGAAGTCTTGTTGTTGGGAGAGCCCAGATTGCACCACCATCACCAGCTGGGGATGGGGATGAAGTGATCAGCACCTCCAGGAGAGACCTGACCTCCTTTTCAGGAATGCTGGTAGGTGGATGTGCCCACAAAGCTGCAGCCCCTCCTCAGTGTGGGCACTCAGCCCCTGTGCTGGGGAAAAATTCCTCCCTGACCCCTGTGTCCTCTCTGCAGTCTGGACCAGGAGGAGTGACCCAGCAGTACATCTCTGAGCTCAAAGATTTCCTGTCTAAGCACAATATTCCCAGTCTCATGTGGCCAGACTGAGTGAACACTGAAGGAAGGGCAGCAGCCACTCCTAATGTTGTGGTTACTCTTCTTGTGGCAGTGGATGGGTTTTCATCATCTCATCTGGTTTCACCCAGCAGAAAAACAGGAGCGAATCCCACCAAAATCTCATCAAATTGTTGCCATCAGCAGGCAGCAAGCACAGCTGGAAAGGCAGTGACCTTTGCAGGAGGTTTGATGCAGCTGGGAGGGTTTTAACCCTTTCTCTCAGGAAGTTATTAAAAAAAAATGAAGTGTATTTGAGAGGGCTGAGAGAACAGACAAGCCAGGCCTAATTGCACCAACTCCCAAAGAACAAGTCAGTCAAGGTCTCTGAGGGAAGAGGCTTCATCTTCAGCTCCCAGAAACACATCTGTGTGCCTGCTTCAGCTGTTGTTATTTTAATGGGGACCAGGATTTGAACTGCAGTCCAGTTCTCCATGCTGCTTAGGTCTGGGCAGAGCTGGTGCCTCGATGCAGCCGTGGGACTCTCCTTAACGAGGGCAGGATCCATCTCTGACTCCAGATCCATCACCCAGCTGGGAACCAGCCTGGCCATCTGAGTCAGGCTGCCATCTCGCTGAAGGCTGCCTTTGTAACCTCTCCCTGTGCTTTTGTCCCTCAGCTGAAATTTTTAATGAACCCCCAAATTAGCCCATCCAAGTAATTTATTTACGGGTTCATTCCGATGACCTGGTAAGGCTCGAGGTCGCTGCAAATGTTCCAGTTTAATGCAAGGCACGGCCAGCCCAGGCCCTGGCACGGGGTCATAAATACCTAAAGACATTCTCAACAGCATTATTTCTGTATTATTTTATTTTTTAATGCTGAACTGTGTGTTTTAGAATACACAGCTGTCTTTGTTCAGAATAAACCAAAAATAGCAGATTTTGCTCTGCTTAGCTGGGTGTTAAATTATTTACATTTCAAAACCCATAAGTAGAAACAATGACTGCATTTCCAGAGCCTGCTCCTGCTGTCAAATATCCTTTTCTCTTCTGCAACCTAATTTAGACTTCCTTTTTAGAGGTGCAGTTTTGCTCCATTTTCAATTATGTTAGAGGAACCAAGATTTCAGGCCATTATCTCATCATTCCCATGAATAGCAACACGAAATGTGCTTGTGCTGCTGGGACACCAAGCCTGGCTGGGAGGACATGGCCACTGAAGTAAATCCAGAGGAAACCACGCTGCCACAGAGGGTAAAAAAGCCCAAGGAGAAACCCTGAGGCAGGACAGGATGCAAGGTGGGGCCCCGTCTCTTCTCCCATGTAACAAGCAATAGGACAAGGGAAAATGTCCTCAAGGTGTGCCAGGGAAGGGTTAGGTGGGATATTAGAAAAAAATTCTTCATGGAAAGTGTTCAAGCATTGGAACAGGCTGATAAAGAAAGTGGTAGAGTCACTGACCCTGGAGAGGGTAAAAAACCAAATAGGTGGCATTTAAGGAGATGATGATGGACTTGTCAGTGCTGGATTAATGGCTGGACTCAGTGATCCAGGAGGTCTTTCCACCTAAATGATTCTGTGATCCCAAGATGCTTCCTGGGGTCAGAGCTGCAATGTTGAACCCAGAGCCTGGAGAGCAGCCCAGGTGAGCAGAAGTGCTTTGGTAGGGTGCAGGCTGGGACCTGAACAAGATGTCTCAAATATCACATCATTTCACCGGGTTGCTTCTCTGAAGGGCTGGCTGAGCCTCAGCTCTTCTTTTCTAACCCCCAAACTCCCCTTGGCACCTCTCTGCTTCCTGATCACCCTTGCCAGGTGCTTTGCCCTGTGACTGCCAAAACCCTTGTGCCAATGCCAGCCACCTTTGCCCTGTTCCCAGTTAAATCCCTGTGTGCAATTACTAAAAGCCAGAGGGGGCTGAGTGTCAGTGTGAAACAAGGACAAACCTGGCAAAGGAACCTAGACATTAAGTCTATTTTCTGTGTCAGTAGACCAAAACTCATTATATTTGTTACTCTGGTAGCAGAACAGCATCCCATTGGTGCCTGTTCTTCTTGGACACCAATAAAAGGAATATCCTGCATCTAACTGGAATCTCAACATTGCCAGCCCCTGTGATTTTAATACCAATCTTCTGATATTTGGAATTTTTTGTGAAGCTGTGTCTCTTGGATGCAAGTAATTAAGTGAAGCTCAGCTTTCACTGAGAAATGAGAAGTTTCTAGTCTTTGTGTTTTTGAAAAGCTGGAAAATGTGCCTACAGGCACAGACTCCAAAAGGCAAATTAAAAGAACCAATATGTTTTATTTCTTTTTAAAACAATTGTGATTTAGGGAGGGGAATGGGGGGCTCAATTCATGATTTATAGATTTTGCACTTGGCAGCTCTCCAGCCTCAATGGTGGCTCCATGCAGATGGATCTGGAGCTTTCTGAGAGCTGCACAGTGTTTTTTACCTGGTTACTCACATTACTTTTAAATAAACTAAAAAAAAAATTAAATATAATTTAAAAATAAAATCTCTGTAAGATGTATTCTACAGCAGGCACAATTTAAAAAATGCACGTGCTGTTTTATAGTCTGGTTCAGATCTGACCAGGTCTCATCTCATGCATTTAGATTCAAATGGGTGACCCTGCCACTCTGCCAACGTGCTGAATGACACATTTAACTGGGCTGGAGGACACTGAAGGTTTGATGGCTCTGTGCATGTTTAGGAGGGCTCAGTGCTGGGACTGGCCCTTTTGAGAATCCTGCTGGTATTTGCATCACCTCTGTATGTTATTTCTTAACCTCATGGTGTTGTTTGTTCCTTCCAGAGCAGGAGAGGCATCTCCCTCCCTGCTGTAGGACAGGGGGGAGTCCCCAGGGGCTTGGCTGACCTAAGGGCAGCTCAAAAATCCACAGACAGCCCCAGCTGAGTCTCCTCCCAAAACTGCAGTTATCTTTGGAGAGAGGCACCCATGTGGTTTTGGGACAAGGCTGTGCAGAGTTCCTTCCCTCACTGGCAAGGATGGGGCTGTTGGGTGGGTTACAGCATTTCTGGTGGGCATCACACCCATCATCTTCCACTGAGGCTTCCTCTTATGGAGAGAAAGGACATTGAGCAGCTTCAAGAGCAAGGGCTGGGACAGGTCCTGTCCATGGGTTCCTTGTGTTGGTCCTGGTTTCTGGAGCCCTGTTGGGGCTGCACCCTCTTTCAGGGTCAGGAGCTGCCCATCAGCTCCCCTTTCCTGCTCCCCAGCCCGTTCTGACAGTGCCCTCCTGCCTGTTTGCAGGCTGAGAACTCTCTCCCCCAGGAGTTCTGGGCTGTTTATGCCATAGCACTGATGCCCAAGGAGCAGCAGGGCCCTGCTGGGTGTTCACTGACCCCTGTGCAGAGCAGGAATGTTGGAGGACACCAGGGACAAGGCTCCTGCAGGGTTTGGGGCTGAATCCCAGAGCTCAAACCCAGCGTGCAGGCATCAGCAGGACCATCCCAAAGAGTGGGGCAGGTCTTATCCCTGCATCCCTTCCCTCTCACTTCACACCCCATTTCATTTTCTTGGTGAAAAGAATTTTCTTTGCTTGCATCTCAGGCAGCTGCAGGCAAAACCAAACCCTTTTAAGGCTCCTGTGCCAGAGGGAGAGGGTGTAAACCTCATGCTGGGGTGTAAAACCAGAGCCACCGTGTCACCGCGCCTGGGGTGGCACCGTGTGAGCCCCGGGATGCTGCTCCGTGGTGGCCACACCTGATGCTGCTGGGGAATGGACAAACAGCTCCACCTTAAGCTGCAGCGAGCACCTTAAGCTTTCCCCCGGCCTCCTGCCACCGAAAATGCTCCAGGCAGAGCTTTCATCAGAAGGAAGCCTGTGCTCCGCACTGTGGGGGAAGGGGTGGCCAGAAGGACATTTCTCCATTGATTCTCTAATTTTGAAAGTTCATTTCTTGCACGGTGCTGGGCTTTGTTGTTGTTGTTGTTGTTTTAGCTTCTTTTTTTTTTTTTTTCCTAGACACAATAAATTTCAGATTGACTTTGCAATCCTGTCTCCCCCATCCTTGCACTCTCCCTTTCAAAGGTAATTGAGACCAGAGGCTTCACTTGCCCCCCTGGCATCCCCTCATCCCCTGTGATGCTCCCTGAAAAGGGTTTCAACAGCTGGGCCTGCAGCAGGGACACACCTGGGGGGGACACAGCTCCATTCAAGGACATCCCTCCCTTCTCCCCTCCCCTCCAGAGGCATATTTCGGGATCAGGGATGTGTCTCCTCCCGGGGATCCTCGGATGGAGCCTGGATGCCCTTTGCAAAGCCCTGACAGCCCCCCCAGCTCTGGGCTGTGTCCCCAGCCCGGGAATCTGCCCCCAGCCCGGCCGAACAGAGGGTCTATTTTTCATCAGGCATTTCCTGCTAATCAGACCATTAGTCCTTGTGCTGATTAACCAGCTAGTTCTCAATTTAATTAAAACATACGCTTTTTGGAAGAGCCAGAAGTTTCAATCATATTTTAGTCTTATCATTCCAGATCTGATTGGCACTAACCATAAGCATCAGGGGGAAACCAAAGCAATTAACCCCTTCCCTTGATGAGGGGGGGGCATCTAGTTGCTAACTGACTATTCTCCCAGGGAAGCTGCAGATTTTTATGATGCTGATTTGCACCAGAGCCTGAAGATCTCAAGGCATTTATCCTTTCTCAGGATTTTGTTCAAATACAGAGGCTTGGCAGGTCACACCAAGTGGGAGACTTCAGGAGCCAAGTAGGAATTTAGGGTAGGGAAGGACATGAGCTGTTGCAATTAACCCCGAGCTGTGTGTGTGATGACAGAAATGCCCAAATGTTTGTTCTGCAGTGACAACAGTGAGCACTGGGTTCACCTGGGGGAGAGGCCTGGCCGTGCCCAGCCCAGTGCCCCTGGAGCATCGGCCCCACACACTGTGGGGGAATTTGGGACAGAGCTCTTTCTTTTAGAAGGAAAGCTTTGGTATCTCATTAACAACCTCAAAAATATTTGGCTATAATTTACTTTCTGAGGTTTGGGCTAAGTCCAGGTAGTCCATCAAGAGAAAAGTCGAAGCTAAATAAACGAGTTCAAACCTCTCCATCCCCGGCCGCCGCCCGGGATGCCTGGGGTGCTGGGAGAGCCCTTCTAAGAAAAACTGCTGCACAAAGGGCTTCGGAAAGTATTTTCCAAGATACAGTTAATGGGTGATCTTCTTGCAAAACAGCCCCCAAGCTAATAATTTGCTGCTCCAGCGTTTCCCCATTTTGGCAGGCTGTGCCTGTTGGGATTTATTTCTCCCCTTCCCACCTGACTGCGTTTCCCACGGCCCCTGGGGGCACAGCCTTGTGTTTTATTTCACCGCCGGCCTGGAGCAAATGGAATCTTTGTAAAGCATCTTCCTTTTTGCTTTTCGATTCCTGCTGGGAGGGGCCGTAGCCCTGCCCTGCTCCCGTCCTCACATCCCGGGTGAAACAGCCCTGGAATGCAGGGACACCCCAAAAGCACTGCCGGGGAACCCTCGGCCACCCCACAGCCCTGGGCACAGCTGTCCCAAGCCTCAAGAGCACTGAGGCATTTGCAAATGAGGCATTTGCTCTTTGCTTTGCACACTGCAGCTGGGAAGCCTTTCCCTGGGCACCTGCCTGGCCCAGCACCATGCTGGATGCACAGGGATCCCATGGGATTTAGGGAATTGCACGGCTACTGCTTTGTAGATATTGCTTCCATCAGGAACTGTTTCCTATATCCATAAACACATATGGCCAGATAGAAATAAACAAACCCAGACTGACATGCTGGAGAAGACCTGCCTGAAATCTCTCAGATGGGATCACATTCAGTCCCAGCAGGAATATCCATGTGGAGGTGCTGGGCGGCCCCTGGCCCCGGCACTGGGATGAGCTGCTGCTGGAGGTGTTGGCCTCTCGCCTCAGCTCTCTGCTTTCATTTTGGCCACCCCCTGAGAGCTCTAATGGAATAAGGATCATAGAATCATTAATGCTGGAAAAAGACCTCTGAGATCATGGATTCCAACCATTAACCCAGCCCCAAGCCCACCACTCAGCCGTGTCCCCAGGTGCCACATCTACAAATCTGGGCACTTCCAGGGACAGTGATTCCACCACTTCCCTGTCAGGGTGGTGCAGGTCTGGCAGAGTCTGTTTTCCATAGCCAAAATCTCCTCACCCATTTCAAGCACATGAAATGCATTTGCACTGAAGGAATTGCACTGTGTGTGCAACAGCAGAGCGAGCTCACAGAGTCACCCACCACTGCTTCTGCCCACCCCATCACCTCTCTCTGCAGGGGAACAAGGTGTGTTTGCTGCTTCCTGGCCTCTGGGATGGTCCCCCAAGGTGGTGCCTGGGGCTGCTGGGTTTGGGGACACACTCACACCACGGGCTGCACAAGCAGGAGCTGCCCTGGAGAGTCATCCATGAGGGAGACGTTGTCTCTCTGTGCTCACAGCACATTTTTCTGCTTGAATTACTGCAACATCAGCCAAATGAGGAGGGACTGCGAGTGATCACAAAAGCAAGGGAACTCCTAGGGTTCAGCATGCCGGGAATATCAAGCTACTGTCTGGAAAAATACAAAAAAATGCTGTTGATTCATTCCTGCAGCCCCTGACATATAAATTAGGTAACTAACATGACCCGTGACTGTTTCTCTGAGAGACTGGCTGAGACATGACAAATATGCCCTTCAACATACCAGGGCTGATTACTAAGAGTGCTATGGGAATAGCTCAGAGCCTCACAGTTACATTATAATAAACAAGATGCCACTTAAGGAAAACCACGGTGCCTTTGGAAAGCCCTCGGGTCCCATCTGCCTGGCTGCAGAGGAGCTGTGCATGGCAGGATATTGGTGATATTCAGGGCGTTTTTAGGGAATATCCTTGCTCTCAATGACAGGAAAAAGACTTTAGACTGGGGTTTTTTTGAGTGAAGTGTGGGGTTCTGGTTTGTGTGTGCATCTTTCCTGGTCATCACTGCGAACAGAGGGTGTCCCTCTGGTGAATTCCCACTCTCCACAACCATGAGCTCCTGTGCCCACGAGTCAAACCTCCCCAGCCCTTGCAGTCATGCTGTAAGTAGAGCCACTTTTGAAAACAGCTTTCCAGGCATCCAAAAAAAGAAAAAAAAAAATCATTTAATTGCCATCATGCTGGATTTATTACATGTTGACAGACCTCGGAGCAGGGCAGCTCCCACCCCCTGCACAATGCTGCTGGATCACTCATGGAATATGTCGGGTTCAGAGCTCCCTGGGGAGGGGCTGGGCACAAAATTCTTGTTTGAACTATTCCCTATTTGTCCTAAGGCCATAAAACCTGCACATGTCCCAGAGACTGAGCCATGAAGTGCCAGTCTGAGGAGATGCTTGAGGGGTCTTGCCGGTGCTTAGGTAACAGTTCTATTCCTCTCTCAGCTGCCTGAACCACTTCAATCCTTGAGTTCCAACATGCAATTTCACCCTGAGTGCTTTGTTTCAAAGGGTGACCAAACTGCAAATCAGCCCCTTCAAATCCCCAGTCATGCGCTTTACATTAGGCAATTAAACTGAGCAATAAATATCACTTTGTTGTGAACGAGCCTCCATTTCCTTTCCTATTTTAATAACAATGATGGTCAAATTTCTGTTTAAGAAGCAGTTTCTGGTTCTATTAGGAAATGTGCCAACCTATTCAAAGAGACACAAGATTTGTATGGAGAGGTAACAGCTTTTATTAAGCCAAATTATGTAATTAGTAAAAAAACAGCCAAGCTTTCAGGAACATAAGCCTTTCTTTGGGTCTGGGGAGAGGCAAAGCTCCTGGCAGCTGCAGAACAGCTGTATGTCAGGATTGCTCTAGCCCAGGTCTCTTTGATCAATGCTGCTCTGCCTGGGGCAAGGTGTCTGGCACTGGCTCCCACACTTTCCTGGGCTGGGTTTAAGGGGGGCAGCTCCAGTTTGGGCAATGTTGCTCCTCAGGTTACACTGAGCATAGTTTCAGGATTAGGTATATATATA
>VYXD01003410.1:1250695-1314824 GCA_013397195.1 Hylia prasina
TATTATTTTTTTTTTTCTGCAAGTCTGAATTTATCTTACAGCTTTTGGGAGGACTTCAGACCTATAGCAGCCATCTCCTTCTCAGTGTTGCAGCCATACAAGCAGAAACCTCTGTTAAATACATGCTAGCCCCAAATGCCCTGTCTCAAGTTGTATGAAAAAGGCTCACATTTAGGTTTGTTTCTTTTTTTTATGTAATTTTTTGAACCTGCATTTTGAGCACACAGGATTCCTGCAATTTCTGCTGGCACAGCCTTTGCTTCATCTTTCACAGTGGAAGCCTCTTGGGGCAGGGACCATGGTTTTAATTATGTACAGCTCCCAGCTGAGCAGAACCATCAGCCCCCATTAAGTGAATAAATAATTACTTCAGTGAAACACAACTCACTCCTGGCTCAAACCCATTACTGAAGTGTTCAGAGGTCATGGTGTATTTGTAAGCATAACTTAAATAAGATATGCGGGTTGGACAACCCATCAGCAAAATGTCAAATTAGCTTCCAAATATATTTTGGTGGCAGATTCTTCAGTTTATCAGTAACACACATCCATTGTTATCTGCCACTGCACTGTGTCCCTGGACTCCACAAGGGGATGTCCCAACAAGTTCTTCAAAACTGGGCAGAAGAGCCAGGTTGAGCTCCTGATACCTCAAAGGCAGGCTTGGGTCAGTGCTCCTCAGCAAAAAGGAAATGTAGGATGAGCTCCTCTTCAGCAAGGGATCAGGAGCCACAGAAAGGTGTGCAGGTGTAACACCCAAGTTGGCCAGGTGCTGGGGAGAGGATGCCATGCCTGTGTCCCACCACAGCCCTGTGAATGTGCAGAGACTTTTAAAGGTGAATCAGCAGAAAAAGTTAATTGGGTCGTGTCTGTCACCTCCCCTTTTTATGCCAGTCACTAATTGACAGAAGAACAAGATCTAGATGGAAATAGGATAATTAAATGGGAAAATACTCCACAATTCCCAGGAGAAAAATACAGGTGGCAGATTGGAGCACAGGATTCCCTCTTGCTTTACTGTGTGCCTTGAAACTCCTAAAGGGTGTTTATCCATGGTGTTTTTGGGATCAGACCTTGGAGCAATAGACAAACTGCCCTGCTCCCACAAGGACTTGTGCTCTGTGGACCAAAGGCTTTTTCTCCTCTTTCTCAGGCAGCTCTAGAGAACAACTGATAAGTGCCGTGGTGTTGGATGCTCACCCCAGCAGGGTCCCAGATCATCATCTCCCATGATCATGGTGTCTCCTGACGTGGCTCAGCCTCCCCTTTTCTGGCAGCATCTTCCATCAGGTACAAGAGCTGCCAGCCCCATCCTCCAGTCACTGCAATATTCCCTATTTTATACTGCTCTGAAGCTTTTGAGCAGCTGTTGTAGGTCACCTTCAGCTCCATGCCCAGCCACTCTGGACCTCACTCCAAGTGTTTCTGGGCTGCTCTGCCATCTTAGTCACACTTTCCTCTCACACTTTCACCACCTCGATTTCCCCAAGAGTGGCTGCTGCCTCTGTGAGCTGCTGTGAGTGCTCAGGCACTGCTGATGAAACAAAGAAGTCCCCAGTTGTCTTCATCATCCCATCAACCACATTCCCCGTGTGCCCCATCACTGGGGCAGCTCTTTAGCTCCTCCTGGCACTCACCAGACTGGTGACATCAAGCTTTATGGACAGGTATCACACTATGGATATTTTATGGAATATCCACTTCATACCCTCCAGAGCCACCACATGCCACGTGTTATGTAATAGGCACAGGGCTGTTCAAAGGAAAAGGATGAAAATCACAAATATTGCAAACACACAGCAGGCAGACACCAGAGAAGTATTGGACCCACAGAGTCAGGAATCTTTTTTTGGGTAAAAAGGCAGAGATTATTGCAGGAAGTCAGAGAACAATGCTTGACTATTTAAGGACAACTGGTGTTTCCTTTCTGAACATCAGCACTATTTATTTGTTTTGGGGTCCAGCCAGATCCCATTTGATGTCTGCTCTCCAGTTAAGGTGGAAAAGTATTTGCAAGGACTTGCTCAATATTACCAAAACAGAACTGGCCCATATCTCTATTCAAGTTCAGTGGCACCTTGGAAAGCACCCATGATTGTCACACGATGATGTGGATACCAGAAATACAAATTAATCCAAAAAGCTGTAGAGTTATAGAAAAATGGTCCACTGAGGCTGATTAAAATTAAATGTCACAGCTTACCAGCAGTAGGGAAGGTGCTGTCTGACCACTTTTGCATTGTCCTAAATGCTCTTTCCAAGCCACCCAGCACAGGACATTGAAAAAGAGAGGATATAAATGAGCTTTTGCAGTGGTATCTTGCCTGTGCAAAAGGTGCATTTTCCAGCCCTACTCTTTCCTGAGCAGAGCTGCAAACAGCTTCCCTGCCAACCCTACCCCTCACTTCTGATGTTCTCTATCACAATGTCAGATTTCAAAACAACATCCAGAGTTAATCCCACATTGGCTTCAAAGGTTTTACTGCCAGCATATTCTAGAAGGAATATTTATGTCTAAATCATTATCAGAGTAGCTGACAACTTGAGGAAGAGAATATGTTCTGTTCTGCTCCCAGAGAAGATGTCTTTCAGTCTGTGAGTGTTGAGCTGCAACATCTCTGCTCTAGAAGATTTCAACTGACCTCTAATTCTTTCTTTCCTTCTTGTACCTTTCTGTATTAACCAACACCACAATTAAAAAGGCCTCAAAGAGCTTTCTAGTGTTTGCTTTTGAGGATGACACCTTTTCAGGTGGGAAGTGTGCCATAAGATGACATGAAATAGGAATGTTACCTCTTAAAGCCTGCTGAAAGCAATTGTTTTCCAGGTCCCTGAGCATGGAGGAGTTTTCTATCCAGTCTTCACATCCTACTGAGCAGAAGGGCTCTTCCCTGCTCCTCAGTGAGGCAGTGGACACTGTGCTGCAGATACTGTGTGAGATACAGGGTGAGATCCCTGGTTTCCATACCCAGCACTGACATGTCTCCAAAGAAAAGGACAATAAATGGAAATAAAAAAACCTGCACTGTCAGATCACTATGGTTCCCTCTTGGGTTGGCATCACCATTTCCATGGGAGATGAGGAGCACAACCAGCCAGGCACTCGAATTTCCACGCTTTGGTGTGGTCGGGGCACTTTTCTCCTAGATGGGAACAGGAATCTCATTCCTGTGTTCACAAGTTAAGGCTGCTCCTCATGATGTATTTTTGAATAATTCTGTGAGTCCCCTCAGACTAAGGAATGAGGAAGAATTTCACACCAGAAGCACAGCATTTCCTATGCTTTATCTCCAGCCTCACCTGACATGTAAACACTTTGTGTCACCCCATCATGAAAGCAGAGCAGAAAGGCTGGTGAGGAGTGATGGGGCAGCAGTGAGGGTTAATTCCACAGACTTCAGTAATTCACAGGAAAGGACAGGGCGAGAGCTGTGTTTGCATAAACAGTTAAAGGGTATTTCCAAATATTAACCATGGCAGCAGAAATCACAATTTCTTTGCCAGTCAATCACAGGCAACGTGAAAACATCAAAAGCTTTTTTCTGCAAACTAAATTCCAGTGTAATAAACTGTTTAACCCTTTCCACTAAGCAGAAACCAGCGAGCCACAGCAATTAGACTAGAAAAGGGGAAAGAAGCGGGTGAAGCCAAAATAGCAGTAGCACATTTGGCCAGCCCTGCAGAGAATGACACAAAACTGGCTGGATTCCAGTGTCTGGTTGCTTTGCAGCTCCAGGGCAGGTCTGGCTGTACAATCTTTACATAGAAATCAGACTCGCCCACCCCTCCCTCCTGCTTTTCTTACAGCAGACAGCTGTAAGGGGGGGGGAGTCCGTGGGCCAGATAAAGTTGCCTTGGTGCTTATTCCATTAGAGGCAAGGAGATTTTCTCCAGGTTTTTAATTAGAAAAAAATCCCAGCCTCGACCCAAACACACGTCTGCTGCCCGTGTGTTAAATGGCTTAATTTGCCCTTCACTTACACTGCCCTGCCACTGCTCCTATTCCTTATGTCATCACTGATGGCAGAGTTTGCTCCAGGCCCTCGGTAATGAAGTGCAAAAAAAGGTATTAAAAATACAGCCCACTTCTCTGGCTGACTGAGGGTTGGTTTTTAGTGCCAGTGAGGGGAGAAGGGGGTGTTTCTTTCTTCTGCCTAAATAATGAAAGGGCTCCACAGGGCAGCCTGGAGCGTCAGGCACTGCTTCCCCCAGACAGATCCTGCAACCCCCAGTCTGGGAAACTTGTTGGTTTTGGCTTCATTTCCAGCTGGCCTGATCTGGGAACAGGTATCCCACAGCTTGCAGTGCTCTGATGTTGATTTACAAGTGCCCCAGTTACAAAATCAGAAGTCCTGAAGCAATGCTGGCATTTATTTGCAGCAAACCTTTTCTCTTAGTCACCCATTAGCAACTGCAAGCTGTTAATGAGTGTCTTGCTACTGTTCCATACTGCATTGTAGTCAGAGCACATAAATTCACTTTGAGTTCACAATCTCAATGGGTTTCTTTCCTTATTCCTCTTAATTTCAGGGGTTTGGGGCCGGATTTTGTTCTGAAGACTGGTCCTGATTTGATACATTAACCTCACTGAGGGTGCAGTTACATTTAAAAATGACATTTTGTTCACATTGTTGCATTGGTCATAAAAGTTCTTTGAGTATTGCAGATGATCTAGAGGCTCACAGCCCTTAAAAGTCTTTGTGTTTATGTAAAGATCATTTTGTACCTCTGAGGAGAACCTCTGCAGCACCTCTTCATGCAAGGGAACAAGAAAATAACAGACTGTCCTACAGCACCCAGCCTCAGCCTGGGCTGTAATTCTTGTGTTGTTCAGGACACTGTCCCTGAGCAGGGCAGTGCCCTCACACAGACCTGTCCCTTCCCTGTGTCCCTGGTCCCCATCACCCCTCTGGGCAGCCCTGCTGATGCTGAGGGCATTGCTGGAAACTCCCCAGGACACACTGGGATCCAGCAGCCCTGGCACCACGGGCTGTGCCCAGCTCACCCCACAAGGAGCCCCTGGGCCTCCTTGCCTTGCTCAAAGCAGGCTTACAGAGTGCCTTTACACCCCTGAAAACAAAGTCAAGTGATGCCTTAACCAAAATCTGAAAGAGCTCTTATTCTACAGAAAGCCTAAAAACCAAAGGGGAAAAGGAGAAAAGCCCACTCCTAGGGACCCTCAGTCTCTTTATAGGAGAAGTCTGAACTGCCTTAATTCTCTCCAGTTGAGCTGGAGGCTGAAACCCATCTTCACCTCAAAACCAGAGCCCTCTGCACCTCACTGCTCAGGAGGAGACTGTGGGCTTAAGGTGATGTGGAGCTCGTGGGGATTGCTGCCTGCCCGATGTTTCTGCAGCTCTGCTGAATTACTAAGTGCAAGTTAGAATTGTTTTTTCCCTTTGTTCCCATTGTTCTAGTGAGCTGTGGTCACATTCCTGGGGCAGTGTCTGCTTTTCAGATTGGCGGACTGTAGGTTAAGCTTTCAATTGATTTATGGCTTGTTTTTCTAGGGTGGTTAGCTAGCTAACAGGAGAGAGCAAAAGGATCCACACAACATATGTTATCTTGTTTTCAAGATCTTTCCAAGGGTTTTGGCTCAGGGGCTAATGGAAGGCCCCTCTTCCATGTGGGAAAAACATGAAGTGGGAAGAAAAGTGTACTTGTACTCTTTGGGAGTTGAGAATTGGGGTTTGGAGGTGTTTTAAATTATTTTGTGCAGACTTCAGATGTCCTTATACACTGAGTAGCTCACAGGCTTGTGTGTATTCTCACAACAGCCCCAAGAAAAAAAGGAAATATTTATTGCACGTTACACTCAGAGAACTGAGGCACAGGAAGAGATGTATGAGGGCTTGCTAATGGGAACTGCAGAGCACTGACCTGCCTGAGGTGGAGCATCGTGCAGGGGAGCCGTCAGTGACTGCAGTCCTCCCTCCAGGTACCGCTGTAGCTCCCTGCCTGGCCCTGGCTAAACCCAAGGATTCCTCCCAGTAACTGGAGATCCCTGGTACTGACCAAACCACAGCTTCAAACCAGAGCTTTAGTCCAGTCCTGGGAAAGGCTGAGCCTCTGCTAAGGAGCAGCAGACCCTCTGTTTTCTGTGTTTTCTGATGGGACAGCCCAGTGACTACAGAAATGTTTGGGGCAGGTACCTCCTGGTGGATCCTGAGCAGCTTTGGGGTAATCTTCCTCCTCTGCCTGGGTAAGATGCCAAGAGCTGTGTTCAGGAACATCAAAACAAAACCAAACCTACACACAGTGGATGCCTCCTGAGAAACACCACAGTGCCAGAAGTAACCCACCCCCAGCCTCTGCTGTGCTCCCAGACGTGAGAATAAACAGCAGAGCAGGAGCACTCCTGTGGCACAGCAATTCCTGGCCTCCACACACCAAGCCTGGTGGCAGCTCAGCCATCCTGGGCCCCTGAGGCTGCCCTGAAATGCTCTAAGGGCTCAAGGATTCCCATATTCCCTCTGCAGCCTGCTTCACACGGGAGCTGAGCATCTCCACAGTGAGAGATGCTGGTGTTCCCCCACATTGCTGCAGATGGGGTGGTGTGGAGCACCCTGACCTGGTGGGGTGCAGGGTGTGAAAAGCCTGTGTGATGCCTGAAGCAAACCCTCATTCTCAATAACCTCATTTTGTTCTTTAAGAAACGCTGCAATTGTGGCAATGCATAACCTTACGTTTTGTCAACCTGTGGGATATAATTATAATATTACTGCCAGTAATTATCACCACCAAAGGCCCTACTTGATTTCTCAGTATTAAATGAGGTCCAACAGATCTTGGGGAAAGTGAATGTGTTTAACTGGGAAATAGGAAAATGGAAGGAAGAAGAAAAAAAATAGGATCCTATCACATGGCTCATTTTAGCTTCCAATTTACCCTCCCCCAAACATTTCCAAAACAGCAGGAATACGGCTTGGCTGTAGGTCTGTATTATGTAATAGTGATTTCTTTGTTTCCTCTCACTTTAAGGTTTAGCAACAGGGAAGGAAAAAAAAAAAAAACAAACAACAAAACCCCTCACATATAGAAACGGGGGAGGGGAGGTGTTAGCACGGTGCTGGATCCCTCCGAGCCATTAAGGGTGAATTGCATAACCACTGCCGAGGGGTTGCGAGGCTTTACCACCTCCCTGCTCCCTGTTAAATATTAACAGCGCTTGTACTTTCGGCGGGGTCGCTGCTGCTGAGCCTGGGCACGGCCGCCGATCCCGTCTGGCCGGGTTTCCATGGAGCTGAGAGCATCCCCTTCTCCCCGTTCCCGATGAAATCCTCCCGGGGCTCGGCTGGATCCATCCCTGAAAACGAGGCGTGCGTACACGGGGCGCCGCAGGTTCTCCGCGTTTGCTCCGTGCCTCGTGGATGTGCCGGGTCGTTTTCCCTTAATACCAGCCAGGTTTGGAAGCGAAGCCTCTTTTGTCCGCCCTGGTAAATCTGCAGAGGCACGGGGTGCCTTTAACCCTCCTGGTGCCAGCCCTGGCGCAGCCACCTGTTAATTGCCTTCTGCTCAGTGGTTGGAAAGGTGGGGACAGAATTCCCAGGGGGCAAGCTGGGATGGGACATGGTTTTACCTTAAAAAAAAAAAAAGGTCGGGGAGAATTTTTTTTGCAATGAAAGTGGTGAAACACTGACATGGGTTGCCCAGAGAGGTTGTGGATGACCCATCCCTGGTTTGAGGTCAGGTTGGACAGAGGTCTGAGCAAACTGGTCTGATGGAAGATGCCCCTGTTTGTTGCAGGGGGTTGGACTAGATGGCCTTTAAACAACCTTTCCAGCCTAAACCATTTTATGATTCTCCCCTGCTGTTCTTCTTTCTCATCCATCTTCCTTCTGTTTCCTGGTTTAAATTAGTCTGTAAAATCTTCTGGATTAAGATGCAAAAAAATAAATGCAGTATCTCCTAAACCGTGGGTTTGCCTTCTTTTCCCCCAGTAACATAACTCTCATCAAAACCTTTCAGATTTACATTTAAAGCATTTTAATGGAGTTAATGGTGCAGATTTTCAACACATTGGCTTCCTGGGACCAGTTTATGGCCATGCTGGGACCGGTTTCCATCCGTGCTGGATGCTGACAGGCTTTGATTTCTGCTGGTCTTTGGAGCAGGGCAGTGCTGGATGCTGGAGCTCTGCATATTCCGTGTGCATATGAGCTCAAACAGTTTTTTGTTATGTCTCTAATTAGGCTAAGTAGGGTGTTGGATTCAAGTGCTGATTAGAAATGACCACTCTAAAATAAATTAGGATATTTAGGGCTGTGTGCTGTTTGCATATTTAGGTGCCAGCTCCTGCTCACCTTTGTGTGAATAATGTGATGAGTCCATCCACTTTTTAACCTGTCATATTATTTTATTTCTTCTCTTTTTTTGACAGATAGACCATGCCTACGAAAATTAGTTTCTAGCAGTGGGGATAAGCATACATAAGGCATGGGATTGTCCATGGCAAAAGGGGGAAGGGAGTTTTAGGCAATGAGAGGAAGGAACTGGCAGTCAGGATTGGTCCAGCCCTCTAAAAATAGTGATGTGAGTACTGAATAGGGGGGGTCTCTTGGAGTCCAGTGTCTGCTGGAAAAAAAAATTAGTGGAAAAAATAACAACCTCTGTCCTCCTAAACCTATCCTGCAGGGTGTACCTGGGGGCAAGGCTGTGTCCCTTTGGCTGTGGTTTGGCAGTACTGGGGTGAGTTTTGTCAGTGCCCCATGGCATGGCCCAGGCACTCCATCACCACTTGAGGAGTACAGGAGGGAAATCCAGGAGAGCAGCCAAGGTGCAGGTCTGAGCTGAGGAAAACTGGTTTTAAATGTTATATTTATTAACATTGTGTTAAACTCTGGGCTCTCCTTGGCTGGGCAAGGACTGTTGGGTTTCAAACTGTGTCAGCTCCTGAATGTTCTGCGTGCCAGGCTGGTCCAGCATTAACTGAATCCTTCACACATGTGGCTGCTCTCATGCACCAAGGACAGAGTTACCCTGGCACAGCTCTGTGGTGTGGCACATCCCTGTACCCACAGCTGGCCCTGCAGCCAGCCAGGGTCACATCCCTTCCCTTACACCAAGGAATGCATCCCCTCTGGAGACCTGCAGCCACCTTGGACTGAACAGGAGGGTGCTGGAGCAAAGCACAGCTGTAATGTCTGAATGAAGGGGTGGAAGCTTGGGCTGTGAAGGAGCAGGGATGCCCAGAGCAGGGATGCCCAGGGCAGGGATGCCCAGGGCAGGATGTGGCCACTGTCAGGGCTGGTGCAGGAGCTCTCAGGGCCATCCCTCCCAGCACAAGAGCTGTTCCATGGAGACCCACATGTACAAACAAACACGTGCCAGCTCAGCACTTTTGGAGACTGTTGAGAGATCCTTTTCAAGTACAGGGCTCAGCACACACTGTCCTTTTACTTCCCTTTTTTTTTAGATTTTTTTTACCTCCCCAGCCCCTTGGGAATAATTAAACAGGTCCATGCAGGCAGGAATGCCAGGCTGGCTGCTGACCTGGCACACAGGGGGGCTCTGAGCCCTAAAGATGTGTCCCTGCTGTGGCTCCCTCCTGCACAACCCCAGTGCTGCACAGGATAAACAGCCCTGAAAAATACAGCCTCACTGAATTTTCATCAAAAATCCATAAATGTTTGGGCAACACGGGGTTGTGTGAAGCCCAGACTGGAACACAAACAGGCTGCACCTTGCCTGAAGTCTCAAAGCAAAGGGGGTTTTGTAAAGCTGGTGTAAACCCACGCTGGTCTAGGTCTAATATTTGCTTGGCACTGTTCTGATTCATTCCTGAATTCGAGCTGATGAACTTCCAGCCCTCAGGTACATTTATGGGGGATGAACATGGGCACATCGATGGCTTAACAGAGCCATAATTTCTCCCTGAATGCTTTATTGTTTGAAAATCGTAAATAAGGGGAAGTGAAAAGGACAAGCCCCTTTAATCTATGAGTGGTGTGCTAAATGACAGTGGTAAATCTCTGCCGGCTCCTGGCAGGTAGAGCTGATTTGCACTCCCAAAATGGCAGTGATTTTATCCCACAGCCTACACTGAAGGTGTGGAGATTAGCTTTATTGAGGGGGAAAAAAAAATCAACCCTACTCTGGACCAGGTTTGGATGGGAATAATCAGCAGGGCATTGCAAAGAGCCTGGGTGTATTTTCTGTGATCCTGATGAAGGAAATGCCCACCCTGCACTGGCCCTGAACTTTGTCAGGCTCCTTTCTTACCTCCTCCTCCACATTTCTTATCACTCCTGATATATTTATTGCTCTGATTTGCATGTTTTTTTAGCCTGCTAGACGTGGCTGTCTCAAGGCCAGCTTGTTCAGGTGTGCCAGAGAAAGTTCTGTCCCCAGCAGCGTGGAGGCTGCCTGTGCAAACAGCCCTGTGGGCAGCCCCTCTCCCCTCCAACACTTCGATGACTGAAAGTGATTTTCATAGAATCATGTAATGGTTTGGGTTGTAGATCCTTAGTTCCAACCCCCTGCCATGGGCAGGAACACCTTCCACTAGCCCAAATTGCTCCAAGCTCCATCCAGCCCATCCTTGGACACTTCCAGGGATCCAGGGGCAGCCGCATCTTCTCTGAGCACCCTGTGCCAGGGCCTCACCTCCCTCAGAGCAGATACTTGGATGAGCATTGCACAGCAGAGTGTGACCTTTAAAACCCAGATGTTTGCACAAGATGCTCACAGGGCTGCCAGTACTTTAAACCACCCACGTTTTGTGTCCCCAGCCAATGGGTGTCCCCTGGGCTGGGGGTTTTCAACCACAGTCAGGACGGAATAAGAATCAATAAATTCCATTCCTTAAATGCTTGCAGGTTTCAGCATAAATACCCCTTCTGTTTGGGGCATTTATCATTTGGAGAGCAGACCTTGCACACAGCATTTTGGTGTGTTTTATTTGCAAAGCACCCTGGGCTGGCTTTACACAAAAGTTGCTGTATTCAATTTTCTCGTGGTGTAGTATTAATTTGTACAAACTGCAAATTGATGCTGACCTGGTCTCTGATGGGCACAAGCTCTCAAATTTTAATTCATATAAAACCCAGCACAGTTTCGGTACTGGGGAAAGCAGGTGGACCCTCTGGGAATTGTCAGTCAGGAAAAAAAAAATAATTCTGGAAAGGTTTCTCCCCTCCGTCCATCTCTTAATGGCTCTAGCTGAGATATTTCAGCTGAAGAAAACTCCACCCCTGCAGCTTCTACTTTGAAAAAACTGAAAAATCTAACTCAATCTCCTTAAAAAAGAGGGATTAATGCTTTTCAGAAAGAATTTCTGTCCTCCTTTCAGTCCCAGTGCAGTTTTCTGTAAGTCAATCAATAAGCAATGACCAGGAAAAGACTGTGAAGTCCCTTGTTGCTGTCATATTTACCAGATTGTACATCCCAACCTCAAACTGAGTGAGCTGAGAAACAGAAAAAAAAAAAAAGAGAATGAAGAAAAATCTGAGGAGGACTCTCATGGACTCACCTTCCATCACATTCCCTGCCAGGGGGTGATGGATTTTTGGGGTGGAGCCCCACAGTGGCTCTGTTAGAAGCCCCAGTCCCCAGGGTGGCACAGGGGCCATCAGCACTGTGGCCCCTCATGCTGTGGGACCTGATGGCCACACAGAGTGCAGCCTTGTGGCACCCAACAGGAGCACTTCAACATCCACAGGAAAAAGCCCTTTAAAAAGACTGTCGGAAGTTTAATGGAAATAATAAATTTGGGGTTCTTCCTTAATCCTTGAGAGTCTTTTTTATTTTGTGAATGTGAGAGCTGGAGAAGCCTTTTTAGAATGAAATTGGCATGTTATTGGAAAAAAGTCCTGCACGTGGCTGCATACCTTGGCTGTCCTGCCAGGGCTGAGGATGTCTGGGCTCAAAGGAAAGGGCTGGCAGAAAGGAAACCCAAAAACCAGACTTTTTGGAGTGGCCAAAGCCCTTGTAGAGCTGAAAACACAGGAGTCCAAGCCACTCCAGGAGTCACAGTATTCTTAATTATTTCCCCAAAGTTTTAGAAAAGTCAGACTAAGCTGTATTTTCCTCCACAAATCTCCTCCCAAAATTTTTGGCTTTCTCTTCCCAGACACTTTGTAAATCCATCTCAAATTCTCGCCTGGAGTTGGCGGCTCAGAAATTTATTTCCAGTTCATTGCTGGCCAATAAGGGTGACAAAATGTGTTTCATGAGGAGGGAAACCCACTTTGTGGTTATTGAGGGCCAGAGTTGGAGACCAGCTTCCAATCACACAGAAATAGTATTTGCAGCTGTTTGCACATGACATTATTTCCTGGGCACCTGGCTTGTACGTACCATTAAGAACTTGTAAATCTGAGGAAATCTTAAATTAAGGTACCAAAATGTGCCTGCAAACATTGGTGCCTGCCATTTTTCAACTGTAATAATGGGACTGCTGTTAAAGTGAGGATGAAAAATTGGTCCTGTGTCAATAACCTGTATGAATGATGTTAGAGAAAACTGGCAAGTCATCAAAAGACCCTGTTCTCCATTTAATTCTCTTCCTAGCTCATTATGGATTATCACGTTTTGTCTAGTTAGTGCCATGATTATGGAAATAGAAAAACTATTTCTCTCTGCTTCTTATCTAAAAGATGAATGAGGCACGTATAATTGGCTTAAGTTATCATTTAGCAGTGAGCTCTGGTGATGCAGGGGTTTTTTTGTCCTCAGTTTGAAGTCCTGAGACACATTGAATTGCTGGTGTGTTCCCCTGGTTGTTTCCCCAGCGCCCACATGCAAAGCAATGCACCTATAAAGGGCTGAAGTACTTATTTCCCCCCGCCCAGAAAAATCAGTTGTAAATAACTCAGCAGAAGATCATCAAAGCATAAATCACCACGACTAAAACAACAGCTGAATGGCCTGAGCACATCCAGGGAGCCACATCCACCCTCACCTGGGACTCAGTGCTCATCCTACTGCCCTAAACCTGCCTGAGCTGTAGCTGCACCTGTGGTTTGTGTGATCCCAAAAACAGGATATGTGCTCCGGGCAACGCGGGCTCCCACCCCCTGCAGGGTGCTGGGAAAGGATGGGGGATTCTGAAAACATTTTTCTTTTTAATAATACGAGAGGATAAAAATGGCAAGAAGAGGGGAGGTGCCATCACCAGGAAAGGTTTTTCCCCCCCAGTTTTAGGCTCTGAAATGTTGGAGGTGCTCCTAAACAAGCACTGTCCTTTGGGATGCTGGGCCCTGGTCACAGCTGTGTGAGCTCATGGGGACCACTCAGTTTGCACACACTTGGGCCCACAGCAGCCAGGTTTTGGTGCTTAAAAGCATCTGCCAAAAAGTCCATCAGTCATGAAGATCATTGGTGCTGTCATTGCATTTCCTGAGGCCTCAGGGGACACTGGCCAATGATGTTAATTGGAGACTATAAAACATTAGGAAAAGCCAAAGCAATTTTGAAAAGGACCTTTTTACCTTCCTGTGATCTCTTACATCTTTACTCAAAGAGAAACTACTGTCTGAGAAATAAAGGGGAAATCTGTTCATCTTGACTTTCACAGTGGAGAAAAAGAGCAGTGGGAAGGAGAGAGGAGAAATACTGCACTGGCTTATAATACTGGAACTTAGTTCTTCTCTAAGTATTTTATCCACAGCCTATTTTTAATAACGCCAAAATAATAATTGCTGAAATTCCTTTTTTTTTTTACATGCAAAGCATCATTGGCAAAAATTTTTCACAGCTTCCCTTGGCAGTCAGTGAGAGCAGCAGAATTTGATGGACCCTGACGATATAGGGGGACAAAGGCAGCTTTGGAGGACACAAAACTATCTGGGCAACAACTCCCTCAGCCCAAATTGCCTCTGTTGTGTTCCTCTGTTGCCTGACAATATGCTCTCAAGAAAACACAAAATGTTGTTCTCTTTGTGGAAAATTCTTGCACGATTTTTTCTTTTCTTTTTTCTTTTTTTTTTTTTTTGCATGTGTTTACTGACATAAGAAAAAAAGCCAAAAAGGAAGCAGAAGAAAAGCCCAGAAAAATTACAGAACTTTTCTCTCCAAATTACCTCTGTTGTAAAAAATGCCACAGAAGACTTCACATTCCAAAAATACCAGCCAGCTCCACGAGCTGTGAGTGAATGTAGACCCAAGTGAGATGAGGATCAGGCCTAATTTTCTCGTAATTATGTTAAACTCATATGAAATAATTTTCCATTTTTCTGGAACCAACCCCCAAATTGTACTTTTAATATCTAGGAATACGCCAGTGAACAATCCATTATGTTGTCCTCCCACAGCTATTATTTTCCAAAGTGACAGGGAGATGACAGGAGACTGTGGCTCCAGGTTGTGAATGAGCAGCGGGAACAGATGGGTTTGTGAGAAGCAGCAATCCTGCTCTCCTGCTAAAAATGCTACAAACAGGAACCCCCAGCTAACGTGCCCCGAAAATATAGAGCAGTGGAACCATCTCTGTCTTGGTTTAGAAGACAGGTATCTGCCAGGGAAAGCTGGAGTTTCCTTGGAATGGAGAATGTAAANAAATGTGTCATGTCATTGGTGAGCCTTAATGGCCCATTAGCAGAAAATATCCCCCTGGAGCAAGGATGGGTGGTGAAAGAGATAAGAAACAGTACCTCACCCAGTTTTAACAGCTGAACCATTATCAGAAAGGCATCCACCCCCTCCCCCCAGAATAACGAGAGATAAAGAAAAAAAATAAATTTCCCCAACTGCTTTCAGCAGATGAAAATAGAACACACATTTTTGGTTCCGTAACCCAAGACAATCCCCAAGCAGAGGATTTCAGAAAGCTTTCCATCAGTATCTGTGCAATAAGAAAATGGAGCTGCAGATCCTTAAGTACTTGTTGCACTTTTTAAAAAATACAGGGACAGCTTCAATTATCCCGCTATGGTGTACTAAATAAGGTTGATTAATCAAGGTTTAAGATAATGGGAGGAGTTTTCCACACCATTAATGTGTCTCATGGAATTCACCCTTTTTTTGGGTAATGAGAAGCTTCTGGTTGTGAAGACGTAGATAATAAGGATTTATAGCATCATCATATGCACTGTTTTTCATAAGGGACACTATGGAAACATGGAAAGTTGACAGCAAATACTGTTTCAATTATTTCATTACTGCCATGCCAGGATGGGGCTGTCTCTGGTGCTTCACCCTCATCTCAGCCTTTTGCTTTCTCTATTTGTCTCCCAGCAGCTCTGGTGTTTCTTCCAGGTGTGCACAGCCCCTCCTTCCCAAACAACTACCTTAAAAAACAAAAAGGAGAAAAGTCATATAAGGGTCTCTTTGCCATTCCCAATTTTTCCAGCAATTTTACAGGACCACAAGTGGGCTTTCCATGTCCCCCAGTGTGAAGGGTCCAGCAATAGTTCTGCTGGTTGGAGCTGCAGTGGAAATGGGAATAACCCAGAAAATGATGCTCTTAGGGTGAATTTTCACAAAGGGTTTTTCCCATAGTCCTGCTGGGGTCTTTGAAGGAGACCTGAGCAGAAAGGGCACCTACAAAACCAACAAGAGATGCTGGAGGAAACCCTAATGAATCAACAGTCGAGTTCTTCACCTCCTTTCTAACCAACCAAAGTCATGAGAAGTTTCTCCATCTTTTTCCACCTTCCTCTGTCTCGTGGGCAATTTCAGAAGCAAATTAGCATCTCATACATTGAGCTCTGCACCATCCTCCTTCATTATGGTTTTTCTTTTATTATTTCTCTCTACTGTGACAGTTTTCTGGACCCTTGAGCATTAATGTAAGACCCTGCTGCAGTCAGCTCTTGCCCCAGGATGTTGTGAGCTGTGCCACCACTCGTCCCTCAGTGCCAGGCCAGCCTGCCAGACCATGGAAACACACTTGGCAATGCCAAAACTCCGTCCTGGCAATGCCATCACCCCATCTGGGTGATATGAGGCACAATAAACACAAAACCTGACAACTGGACTCAAAAGAAATATGTGTGCTGCAATGTGCAGGCATGACTCAGGCACTGCAGCCAGGCACTCCCTGGAGTCTGGCTGTGTCCCAGAGACATTTTTCTCCCTGGCTTTAGTTGACACATCCAGGCTGATACATTATATTTTTGACAGGTTATGATGTAAAGAAGGTTATCACTTCCTCACTGGGGGAGGACCCAGGGTTGAGAGAGCCTGGCTGCCCTTTTAACTGGGTTCTGATATTTCTTCTGCCTCTTCCCGCACAGTCCCCTCCTCCTGCCACTGTGGGACAAGTGCTGGAACTCTTGTCCTGGATCCTGCATTCCCCCTAGCCCTTCTTCATGGCTGTTATGGTTGTGATAGGGGGTTGAATGCCCAGTCCATTCCATGGAACATGCACACCCTGCAGCTGCAGGTATATATATTTATAAAATACCACATCCTCTGCAGTGCTAGTGCTTGTTGCTGGTACACATGGGTGCATTTTTCCACTGGGGAAGGACATGCTGGACCCTGATCCCCCTGGCACTGGACACTGTGTGGAATGAGGGGGAGGCTGAGCAGCCCAAGCAGGGATCACTGCACCCACAGGCAGAGAGCAGTGTCTGGGCTAGGAGCAGTTATCCTGTTAAATGAGAGTTTTACTATTTCCCCCAGTGAGAACTGAATTATATCCTTCAGCAGGCGCAGAGTTCGATTGCTGCTTTTGAAAAATGTAGCTGGAATAAATACTGTATGTGTCCCAGATGAGGTTTTCCCCTCACTATATTCTCTAATTTCCTTCATACAGGAGGAATACTTGTATTTGTTGCTTTCCCTCCTCATGCATTTGCTATGAGGGTTTTTGAGCCCAAAGGCCCTCACTTTGAATAGAAATGAAGCTTCTGGTGTTTCCTCTATTTAAGGGAGGCAAGCAAAGCAACTGGGGGATGCTTCAGCCCTGACCTATTTCTATGCTCAGCACATTCTTCTCCCTCCACGGACACGAGGAGTTGTCCCAAACCCTGGGGGTAGTTTCTGCTTCCAGTTCTCTGGAATGCCCCTTGCGGCAGGGCTGGAGGGGAACAGACCTTCCTGAGGGGCAGCAGCACAGGGCTCTCTCCTTTTGCTGCCTGTGAACTGTAAGAAAAATGTCATTTATCAGGGAATGTGCTCCACACGTATTTAACACTGAAAGGGAATCTCAGGAGCAGACACGTAAGGCAATTACATGTGTGTTTTTCAGTCCTAATTAGAATGAACTCTGTAATTGTGAGATGCATTTCTGACTTTTTTTTTTTTCCATTAAAGAAATAACCCCTCTTTTATCAAGGCTGAGCTAAACCCCAAGTGGAAAGGTGAGGGAAGGAGGAATAATTAATGATGGTGAAGATTCTGCCTGCCATGGGAGCACTGCTGCATCTCCCATTAAAGTTTATCCCTCTGGCACAGGATCCCCCTCTGAGATGCTCCTGGGACCAGAGAGGGATGGCCAGGGCTGGGTTGTCCCCAGCATGGGGGCAATTCAGGGACTTCTAAGTTGTCACTTCAGCTCAGAGGGGTGTGTTTATCTACATGGACTCCAGTGACCTTCACAGGTGTTAAATGTATAACAGAGGTCTGAGGGAATGGACTTCCCATTAAGGGTGTTGCTACCCTTCGTAGTTATTGATGTGATGGAAGGGGCTTGGAAGGGCTGAGATGTGCCCTGTTAAGAGGAGTGTGATGGTTGCCATCTTTCCAGTAGGATCTAACATTCAGAAGAACCCAGACACCCAGACTGGGAAGATTTGGAACAGTAAAATATCTGGGATTTGGGTGGTAGGGCTCAGCTTGGGGCAGACCTGAAATCCACAATGGTAATTCATGGAGGAGAACAAAATATTTGGAAGGGGGGAATTTATACACTTTTAAGGCAGCTCACCTTCCTTCTGCCCAGCCCAGGCACACACAGAGCCTCACACAGAGCACACAGGAGCAGAGAGGTGACATTGCTGATGTCACACGTGGGCAGCACTGGTGACAGCAGCAGGTTGGGTCAGCTCAGCATCCTCTGCCCAGCTGGGTGCAGATGGTTTTTGCCACACAACAGCATGACAAAGGCACTTCTCAAGAGCTGAGCCATTCCATGCAGTGGGGGTGTCATTTAGGATGGGGATATATGTGGGGGGGGGTTACACAGCTTTATTATGCCTCATAAAAATAAATAAAGGAGAGATTAAAAAAAAAATAAAACAAAACACTTCCATTTGAAAAGAGGGAGGGAAAAGGCAGATAAAAGATATGAATTTTTCCTCCAAGACAGACTGCTAAATAGGCTCTTCTTGTTCACTGAGGTTCAGTAATGCAAGTTGACAGGATATTAAGGTTATTCCAGGTTCTCCTGTCTCCCAGGGTCATAAGCCTTCTGCTATGCATGTTAATCCATCTTAGCATTCCTCCGAGTAGCTGCATAAGTAGGGCAATCGGTTTAGTATGTATTCTTTCCATTTACAGCCTAGTTGGGAGGAGAAACCTACTAATTAACAGAATACCCCTAGAAAATCAGGAGTCATTTTAATAATACAGAGACTCCGCACAACGTTCTGCAATTAAAGATAAACCCTCCTCTGAAATATTTCAGGGGGGAGAGGAGGAGGCAATCCAAGAGAGAAGGACCCTGGAGGCATTTATCCTGTAGCTCTTCCCTCTGCCATTCTCTTCCCCTGGCTGTTACCACATAAAGCTGGTGAGCCACATCTCTCTGTGACTGAAAACTAGAGCCTGAGCCTCACTGCATCTCTCTGCTAGCTCAGGCTTTCCTCCCAAACAGCAGCTGAAAAGCTCCTGACAATGAGGATTCTCCCACACTGGGCATCATGCCATGGACTATCAACCCCTCATGCCACAGGGTGTCTGACCAAGCCCTGCATCCCCAGCCCTTGGTGTGCCACACACCTGAATATATTCCCCTTTCCCCAGGTCGTTTAAAACCCCACCAGCTTTCAAGCAGCTGCTACGATGACATCACTGAATAATCTTAAAAATAATAGTGCTCTTTTTGAGACTGAAAAGTCAAACAACCGCCCTGAAATTGGCCACTCTCTCACCTTGTTCAGCATGAATCATTCCTAAGTTCCCAAGCACTTTCCAAATTATCTGATATTGCCTGAAAACCATTTCTCTATCTTAAAACTTGTGCTTGTTTTGGGGAGCACTCAAGCACAGAGCAGGGGGTGAGCAGAGCTGGGGGTACCTCTGCCCCCCTCTTCTCACCTGCTGTTGCAAGAGGTACTCTGAGATTGAATGTAGCAGCATTCAATTAAAATGAATTAGTAAAAATAATAATCAAAGTATCTATGTTGCTTTTAGCTGGCCTTTAACAGAATGTTTTCAGATTTTTGTTTCCTTTTATCATTTCTGCAAGAAATGAGAAATATTTGCCCTGATCTCTGCTTGAGCCAGAGGCTTTAAGCAGGCAGCTGTTCAGATACTTCCATCCTTAACTCTTCCAGCAGGGATGGGAATGCCCTTCTGCTTTCCAGCTGGGGGATGGGGTTTGCCTAACCCTGGATAATCTGTCCTTTCTACAGCTATGGGCTGTATGAGAAAAAAAAACCAGATGTCGCATTTCTTGATCTCTGACACGGAGTGAGTTAAGTAATTTCACCTTTAAGATTCTTTTTCTGAAAGACAGAAGGAGACAGCTCAAAGCTAATATCCCCTTCTAGGGCAAACTTGCTCTAGATCAAAAAAACCTCCTGAACTGCAGCCAGCAGAGGCTGGTGGGAATAACCCCACTGCTGCAACAGATTTGGGGTCAGGTCTTGATGTGTGAACACTCTACCACAAGTACTCAGTGTGGTCACTTTCCCAAAGCATTTGTTGTCAGAGATATTGTGGGTAAATCTCACCATAAGGACAGTGGCATTCCTAAGGACAAGGAAGAACTGGGAAAAGGGTGATACTTGGGATCAGAGATCTCTGTAACAGCACCAGAATCAGTGGTGACATGGGGCTGAACCTGGCCATCCCAGACACAGCATGGCCACACAGTGCTTGAACCCAGTGAAGTTTTATTCATAAAATGTCCTACATCATAAAATGTCCACAACTTCACTGTCAGAAACTGGAATGTAGCATGAGCTGTGTAATACAACAGAGAGGGCGGGGGGGAAATTTGATGAATGTATTTATAGATAAGAAGTGAGATTGTTTTCAGTTATTGAGATGAAAACATCTCTCTTCCCATCCACTATCAGCCTTGAGTTAGGTAACACAGACTGTAACTTCACTTAGAAAAGTGCACTGGGGCTGCCACCATGGAGCTGCCATCCACCAGGGACTCAAGTCCCACTTTTCACTGAGAAAACATTCTTAGGAAAAAAAGAAGTAAAAAAAAATGTTATGGGGTAACATATTAGTGAGGTAAATTTTACTTACAGGTGAAATATTTGAAATTCAGAGATGGAATATACGCAATGTGCTAAACAACTTGGATGTCCAAATGACATAACTCTGCCTTCATGGGGAGGATCAGAGATATCTGCTTTCCAGCAGCTTTTCCCTCAGGTTTTGTGAAGCAGTCAGAGCAGTCTCTGCTGCCAGGGGATGCTCCTGTCCCACTCTGGGTGCACAGAGTGTGGCGTTTCCCTGTGCCCTGACCCTGCTGGCTGGACAGGCTGAGTGTGCAGCAGAGATGTGCTCACTGCCACTTCTCACCACTCAGCCAAAAGCGCTTGAAAATACAGATGGGTTTGCTTAGGAAATCCTGGATAATATTCCATCTCCTTCTCCATTTTGGGGAAACCAAAAAAAATAAAGTTATTTACAGAAGACAGCTTTATCCCCTTTTATTAACAAGATATAATGAATCTGTGAATTCATGGAATAACTCCAGTGATTTTGAACTGATGAGCAAAGGACGAGCTGGTCTCAAAAAACAAAATACCATTTAGCCAATGGAGTAAGCAAAATAATAAATGATTGCACATTTAGAACAATCAATAAGGTGGTTACACAAGATATTATATGACCCAAGATTAATTAGGGATGACAAATTTTGCAGAAGGGTAAAACATAGGACAAATGTGAACTCTACATGAGAATCCAGTTAACAATTTTCAAGAGGAGCTGTTGCACTTGGTGGTCCAGCATCTCATGTTGCTCCAATGAAAGATCACAGCAGAAATCTGAGCATTCTGAGTTGGACATGTGTATTGTGTGATACATGATGTGAAAAATCAGTGGGTATGTCTGGAGGCTGAGAGGTGAAGGAAAAGCCAAGGAGGCAGGAGCCTGCCCAGGTGATGGGGTTTTGCCCTTCTCAAAGCAGAGCTGTGTCTCAGGGTTGCACATGCCCACAGCTGATGCCTCCAGCAGCAGAAAACCTCCAGGGTTAATTCTAGAGCTGGAAATCCTCCTCCAGCAGCTGAACAAGGGCAAGAGGTCCCACATCCAGTACTTTTCACTGCTCTGCCAGGGAGGCATCTGCCTGTGGCCAAGCAGGGCAATTCCAGCCCCTAAATTCACTCTGCTCAGGACAGGAAAGGTCCCCACAGCCTGTGGCTTGTGCCAGTCTCTCATGATAGAGAGGCAAAAGCTCCTGCACTCCATCTTCTCCTCCCTTATTGCACATCAGCTGAGTCATTCTAACAGTGTGCTTTTCTAACCTCATCGAGGAGGGCTGAAATATTTTAGTGTAAACTTCATCCTTGGGGGTTGAAAGTGATTGCACAGTCTCAGCTGACCAACAGCTTCCCAAGGAAGTCCCACTGCCCTGGGATATTGCTACATGAGCTCAGTCTGTCCTGCCTCATTACCCTCAGAGTTTCCCAGCAACCATTTTGCTGTTGTTTTTTCATCCTAGGTAGAGAAATCACATAATTTTCTATGTCATGTGAATGGGGATCTTGCTTTACAAAAGGCTTTATGAGTTTGGTTTCTCAGCTGCAGCTCTGAGATGTGTGGAGATGCTGGTGCAGACTGGAGTTCTCCTTAGCAACAAACCAGTCTGTCCTCTGGGACCCAAAACTGGCCTGAAATGCCAGGGGTGATCTGACATGTAGCTCCAAATGTGTGTCATTACATCCCAACAGAGAATGAGATGCCATCATGCTAAGTGTAGTAAATCACTTCAGATCAGTGCAGCTTAAAGCGAGGTTGGGGTGTTCTTAATTTAATGGAAGTACCACCTCCTTTTAAACCAGTATCATAATTTTGGCCAAATCAGGAGCTGGACTTGATCCTTGAGTGCCCTTTCCTACTCAGGATATCCTGTGATTCTATTCAAGGAATAAAATGCATCAGCTGGGGCAGGCCAGGAATCCCCCAGCCCTGTGTGTGTGGGTTGGTAGCAGCCTGCACAGCTCACACAGCAGATTGTTCCCACTGTCATTTCCCCCCAAAGCTTTGCATTCCCATTCTCCTGGCAGCTGTGAGTGGTGTGACCCCCCCAGTCCCAGCCTGTGAGCTGCCATCCCTGGTTGTCTGTCCCAGATGCTGTAACTACCACATGGGTGGCCACTGATTCTCGCACTGAGAGCTGGTTTAAATCATCCCAGGCTTGCATGTGAGTCTATTTATTTTAACACTGTGAAACTTGTTCATTCTCTAGACAGTGTGTTAGGGCTAAGGGCCAAAACCCATGCTGATGTATAGCTTTCTCCATCGGATTTATAATTTAGTGCAAGGGGGCTGGGGAAGTGTAAGCCAGGGCAAAAGACTGGGAAGAAGCTTCACCATGCTCCCATCTGCACTGCATTTAATTTACAGGGTAGATTAAAATAATGGAACATCTTTGACCTCGTTTAGTTTGGGTTGCCTGCAAGATTTAGCTTTTGTTTCATCTTTTTGCTCCTGGGGACCGTGCAGCCAAGGGGAGATTCATACCAGGAGCAGAGCCTGCAGTTTCTCTCTTTTTGTTGAAAGACACGACGATGCAAAATGGGAATTAAACCATTTTCTCAGTGCAGCCAGATCAAAGTCATACTGAAGGAGATGCCAGCTCTTCTCATTGATTTCAGCTTTGCTCCCCTGGGACTGGCAGTGCAGGAAGGCCACATGTGCAAGAAACTGGTGCATCAGATGAGAATTTCTCAAGCCAGTGTTTTTCTTGGAGCCAGGTGCCTCTGGGCACCCTCTGCTCAGTTTCTGCCTGATGGGTTATCACCATAACCCAGGGAAATTGCATCCAGCTTGCAGCATGGTCCACGTTTTGCTGCAGATGCAGCCATGCCTCTGGCTGCAAACAGCTCTTCAAATGCAGGTGAGGGGGGAGTTTCTCACACCCTAAATCATTTATGCTGTCACAGCAATTAGCTGCTGTAACCCAGAATAGGTGCTTGAAGTGGGACAGCTCTCCAATGGTTTTCTGCTTATTTATTCACCAAGGACATGCCCCAGTTCCTCGGCAGCACCTGGTCACACCATGACCCTCCAGTCTCGTGTCTGCGTCAGCTGGACTCAGATTTTCCTGGCGTGGGGCAGGGTTAAAGTTACTGACTGGCCTTTCCCTGTCCTGGCCACTATCTCTGACATTTAGGAGATCTGGGGGGGCTTGGAATTCTCTAAGCCAAGCATCCCTTTGAGGTCACAGCTGCTACAGCGTTCAGGGCAACACACAGTCCCCTAGGGGAGCTCACAGAGCTGGGGGTAAAGCTGGATGGGTCATTTTGATAGCCCAGGGATTATTTTAGGATAAATCAAACAGTGCTAAAAAGCAATGCTAGGCTGGGCAGGGCAGTGCCCCTGGGCAGCCCCCACCCCTGGTGCTCCTGGGGAGCAGTGCTGCACCAACTCTATTTTGAGCTCACCTTGAAGGGCATTAATTCTCCTCTTCCGTGCTTCTCAATTGTTTTTGAGCCTTGGACACAAAAGTCTTCATTCAAAATAAGCTTTTAAATCTGGTTGTGGTGATTAGTGAAACACAATTTAAATCCTTTACTACACTGTGGAGCTCTAGGTAAGGGATTCTACAACTAGCCTTGCCACTGGTTAAAAAGCTTCCAAGTGCAGGAGTAAATTCACACGCACAAAATCAGTTTTCAGATACAGTAGGGAACCCATTAAGCTTTGTGTGGTTATGCAAGCTGATACAAATGCCTTATTAATTAGAAAATCAATCACGCTGTCCAGCTGATTGATGCTAATCCTACACCGAAAGGGGGGAACAATAGTATCATCAAGACTATATCATTTCTTCCCATTACAGGGAAGAGGACAAGACTGCATTTCAAAGTGATTCTGCTGTAATGAGCTGCAAGAATATACACCGTGTAGTAAGGGCTCTTTTAAGATGTGGCACATTATTTTGATCAATAATACTTAAATTCATTCTGGATCCTGAATCTAAGGAAGTTTCATATGAAGATTAAAGGAAATTATAATATGATCAGAGATGATCACAGAGGAGGAGAGCTGTAATTATCCAAGGGGCAGCATTAATAAATAAGAATGAGCCCAAACCATGTGAAATCAGAAAGCAGCAAGAATACACTAAGGCTGCTGAAAGTGTTTCACAGCATCCAGCTAATGCATTAAACCTATAAAATATATTACTTTAAAAAAATAAAATTGGTATCAGTTCAAAAGGCTAATGTCAGGCAACCACTGAATGATAATTGAAGGACCCAGTTGATTCTTCACCTGTCCTACATTACTCTCAGTCAGCCCTGCCAGCTTGAGTCCTGGTAGCAAATGGTCATAGCAGCCATATTCCTGCCGTCCCAAAGCTGTGTGGCTGGCCAAAATCTTCTCAAAAATACAGGCTAGAATCATGCTAAATGGCTGGAAGATGACTGGAATACACAAGTCAGGCTTTGAAGAAGAAAATAGCTCATTATCATGTAAACACATGTTGTCTTGGTTCCAGGCTAATTGTTGTATAGCATATCCTATAGAGCACAGGACAAAGCCCCAAGGCTCACAAGCCAAGGAAAATGCAAATTACACCATTGACAGAACTGAAGGCTCCATGCAACTTTAATTGGGGGGAGGGTGCAATGGTTTTGTGAGACAAATGAGCAGGGAAGTGACATTAGAAAGACAGAGCTCTCTAATACACAACTTGACTAACAGGCTTTAACATGGCTGAGCAAATGTTCACCTTGGCCACTGAAGTCCAAGGATATTCACACTTCCCAACCTCACCATAATCATTCTGTGCCAATGGTATTTAACATTTCTGGAGTAGTTCATGGAAATGCTCCACAATCTGGTGGCAGTTTCCCTTCTTTCACATTTTAATCACTGTTTGTTGTACAGGAGAACATTGAAAATTCAACGAGGATTTGGGCCTTTCTGGGCTAGATAATGGCCCAAAGGCATTCCTGCCCTGTGGAGTGACCACTGTACGTTCACTGTGCTGATACACACCAATACCAGAGGCTGGCAACTCCCTGAGGCTGGGATTTAACAGATCAAGGGCCCACCTTGAGTGCTGGTCTCCAAATCAGGGGGTTCCAGCCCATGGTCACTAAGTGGGATCCACCTCGGGGCTGCCCAGAACAGTCTGCAAAACCTCTGCCTGCTGTGCTGCATGATCTTCTGTGCTGGATGATCTCTCTGTCCAGAGGTTCAGGCAAACCTACATAACATTTAAGGGAGGTTGGAGATGAAAAGGTCACCCTTTTGGTGTGAGGAATAGACATTCAGAAAAGGAAAAGAGGCATGAGGTGGACCACTGGACGATAACAGAAGAAGCAAAAAATAGAGCTGTTCAGTCAGGCTTCTAGCTGATGCAAATCTGAATGATTCACAGAGAGAAATCCAGCTATTTTTGGGGACAAGGCACTGGAAATGCCAGATACATAATGTGGGAAACTGGCTCATCAAGCAGTTGTTACTCTTCCATGGTGAGGCCTGGTGCATTCTTTGGAAGAGCTTTGCAGAGGCTCTGGGATGGTTCTGCAATGGTTCCTACTGCCCACCATGGCCTCTCCTCGTTTAGTTTTGGTATGAACAGGTTCTCCAGGTGTCCTGGGCTCAAACACTGAGTGGATCTCCACGCTGTTCCATGTCCTGTGCACTCTGCAGCTGAGACATTTCCAGTTTCACACTGCAAGAATTCAGAAATAGATGTAAATTTATACGTTCCACTACAAACAGATGGTGTCTTTGGCTGGCTTTTGCTGTGTTCCTCGAAGGTAGCACTGGGTTGCAGAAGTCGATCTTCCTACAGCAATCTCTTCTTACAGGGGCTTTAGGATTTGTTTTGGTTTCCCATTCACATGGCACACTGGCAGGGGCTCAATGAACATGGGGGGAATTGCCAACCTACTTCCCCTGCCAGGAGATGTGATAGCTCTTAGAGATGGCCATAAAACGAAGTTCTGGTTCTCACTTCTCTGTGGCACCCAGCAGGGTTGGCGTGAGCAAAGAGGACACCAGCCCATATCCAGAATTTGTGGCTAACCTGAAGGTCTCAGGACAACAAACTGGAACTCCAAAGTCACCTCCTTCTGCAGATCTAGGGAAAAAACTGTCTGCAGGAAAACATCTGCCACCCCTGCTGCTGCTGAGACTGTGATGATAACACAGGAATGTTTGACCAGGTTGCTAAGGGGCCTTCTCAGTCCACAGCAGTCACTGGCTGTGAGGACGTGTTACCTCTGGATGAGGACAGCTCAGGGGAATGGTCCTCTCAGCAGAGCACATTTTGGTCCAATTCCAGCACAAAAGGTCATTCCCAAGGAAATGATATCTGCTAACATGCTCGTGGGGAGATCTTGCAGCAGCTTCCTGTCCAAGCACAGCTACTTCAAGGGCTGGGGAGAGCTCAGCCACTTGTGCCCAGTCTGGTCATCAGCCTTTGTGAACAATCGCTGCTTCCTCCTGCTCTCTGCAGCCAAAACCAATTTCACTGGAGTGCAGCAAACCCAAACCTCACAAAGAAAGTCCCTGCCCAGGGTGAGGGGTGAGGGATCTCCCCACACTAAGGTGATGGTCCCAGGCCCCAGCTCAGCTTTGTGTCCAGGGCCACTGATGCTTTCCAAGAAACTCATCATGGTCAAAACCCACATCTCTGCATCTCCTCTGATTCCCTTTGCATCCCCACACATTTATCCTGGGTGGATAAGCTGAAGCACAGATATCAAGGAGCATTTGGCCCAGTGGCAGCTTTGGGGAATCAGTGCTGGCTGAGTTTCTGGGACTGGTTACACAAGTGGAACTTTGGATCACACACAGAGAAAGGCTTCCCAGCAGTGAGAAACTCAGGAGAGGAATGCTGTGGATACCTTCAGCTTTTGAGCTGACACTGGATTTACTGGAGAGGAGATGAAGGAGAGATGGCAAGAAAAAAGAATGACCCAGCAGCAAATGCACTGGGGGAAGCAGCTCTGGCTATTTCTCAGACACTCAGAAAGTGAAGATATGCAGCTCTTCAAGCAACCTATTTAACACTGGCACTGCACAGTAAAGGGAACCTTGCCAGCATATTTCATTAAAATACCTCTCCATCAGTTAATAATCATTCTCAGTGCTTTAATAGCACTTCCCCTTCAAGATTTCCAAGTAAAGCAATAAAAGTCAGCTCAACCTTGGGAGAGAAGTATTCTTAGAGATATTTTAGATACAGAGAGATGGAGACACAGGGAGATGTTCCCCTAAAGTCCAGTATTTTTGCCCCAGCCCCTGATGACAGCAAGACTTTTATGCATCAAGTCAGATAACCCAGTGGCTGTTTGTATAATGATGGCCTGAGTTAATGGCCAAGCCAGAAATCAAATCCAAGACTGCTGGATCTTTTTCACTGCTTTTCCCCTTCTAATAAAAATTTCCACAGATGCTGTGGATGAGAAGTTATATGCCAAATTCCAGGAATAAGCAAATTGGAAACAAATGTGCTGTGTGACCCAGTAAAGTGTGTTTACAAGAGGACTACTGCTGCCATTGCTGTAACACTGGTCTGCTGCATGAGGAGACCTAAAACTGGATGAGCAGCACCCTGGTTCCCAATTCCCCCTATTGCTGCTCTGTGTAGCTCAGAGCTGGCTTTTTCATGTGGGTCTGTTGGCCTTTGAATAGCAACATCAAACACTGATTTTTTCAAAGTCAGAGGAATAGTCATCTTTGATTTTTGGCTGTGGTTCAGCCAAAGACATTTCCCAGGAAGTGGGAAATGTCCTAAAAGTGACACAGGGTGGGGAGTCCAGCAGTTTGGGTTTATATCTGAGCTCCCAAAGCCACAGCAAGGCCCACAAGAGCTTGTGTGCCCTAAGCCTGACGTGTTTCACAATTACCTTCCCATCCCAGCCACTCTGCAGACACTGATGTCCACCTTCCACCTTCAGAGACATCTAAGTAGGAAACCACACACATTTCTGTTAAAGCTGGATGTAATCCCATATCAGAGAAAGCTTCTAATGTTTTAATATTCAGCTTTAAAATATTTATATTTATTTAGATGACTATTAAAAAAGCCAAACAAAACCAACAAAGCCTCAAATGCATAGAGACATCTTCTCTATAAGGGAATTCCTTCTCAGGGAGCTGCCTTGGTTTGCAAAAGGGAGACCAGAGGAGATCCAGAGGCTTTGGAAGGTGCTTGAGAATATTATTGAGATAATATAAGGTGCCCAGTCTTTGTCTAATAGCAGTATGCTGTGCACAAAGTATCTGAAGTCATGCTTTTGGCAGACTGTGAGCCAGGTTTCGAGGGCACCAGGGGAAAATGTGGGTAATTGTGCTAAGGAACAGTTCTGTGTATCTTTGATGCCACGGGGCTGCAGCCTGTAGAGAAAAGAAACAGAACAGCACAGAGCTGTTCTGGTCAGGGTCAAGCCTGCTGGAGAGGACAGAGTCAATGTCAGAACAACATCCCGCCTGCTCACTGCCTGGTGACATGCACAAATATCATTTTTTATCAGTACAGACGTCCAACCCACCTTTTTATCTGCAGCCCAACCTGGCTGGCAGCCCATGGCAGGGAGCTCCCAAGCCCCACAGCCCTGCTCTCCTTCTCCTCCAGCAGAGAGAGAAAGGACAGGAGAGGAAATGGTAATGGGCTTTTCCTTCTTTTGATACAAATGGCCAGAGGAAGCACCACCTTTTAAATTAGCTGTCATTTGGAAAGCACTCACAGGATTCCCAGCAGAGCAGCTCTGCCCCAGCTCTGCTCCACAGCCACAACCAAGGCCACCCGGACACCCGACACAATGTGATGCACAGATGTTGATAAATTCTCCCATGTGAAAAAAAACACCAAGTCATTACCCACAAAACAGCCTCATAAACAGGGCGTGGGGAACTCTGATAAATCAAGTTCGTTAGGCAGCAGAGCTGGTACGAGCCGCTGTCTCAGCTAATGCAGATTGAGAGTTCAACACAGGCTGCATAGATCAGCATTTTAAACACATACCGTTTACCAGCCTTAATGAATACTAAAAGCCCAATAAGCAGGAGCCAGAGCCACTCAGACATGGTTTCATACAGATGTCGGCAGCTTTGTCTTTCATTTTATTTGCTAATGAGTTATCGATAGCAGTAATTTGCTGCTGATAATGCTGCAGGTTAGAAAAGAGAAAAATTAACAGGTTCTGTTAAATGAGGAAAGGGGCTGGATGCCCTGCTCTGTCCTGGTGTGGGAGCTGATGCCAGGTGGGGTTGCAGGCAGCAAAGGCATCGAGGTCCCTGGTCAAGGCAGAGCTGTGGTGGTGCTCACTGATCACCACTGGGATGCTCAGACATGACCCTGGGCAGAACTCCTTCCCCCAGCATGGAGGGAAGTGATGAACCAGCTGCTGTTAACACAGCTCTAAGGATTGCTGGAAGGGTGGAAAGAAGGGAAAAGGGCAAGGCAGTGTGGTCTGGGCATAATAAAGCCACAGGCTGAGCCCAATCTGCTACAGCATCACGTGGGACTCCTTGTCCCATGTTACAGCCTCATTCAAGCTGGGGACTCTGGTAACCTTGAGCTCTGGTCCTGACCCCATCACTGCTTTCCCCAGATCTTGACTGGCCCCCCTGCTGCACTGTTGTGAATTCTGATCATCATCCTCAGCCATCTGTGGGAATACAGATACATTGATATAGGCATCAACCTGCCCAGCTCAGTGAGAACTGATGTCATTCTCTTTGTGAGGAGCTTCAAGGAGGCAACCCCAGACATGTGCAAAATATTATTTTTACCCATTACAGCTAATGGATGATCTTTTTTGACAAATGCAGAAGGCAAAACAATTCAATGGAGCAGCTCCTTACTGAGGAGGGAAAGTGTTGGGAAGGCAGGGGTGACTTTGCCTGAGAGGGGACAGCAAAGGACAAGGTGTGGCCTGGAGATTGGTGCCTTCAACATCTCCTGGGCTCGCATGCACAGTGATTTCTAGAAAATCTGCATCTTTTCGCCAAGCTCTGAGGTAGATGCTGTAAAATATCCTGTATTTTGTAGGTCAGATGAAGTTCTGCTCTTTGCTTGAGCTCCTGGGTGGGAACAGCATTGATCAGTTCCTGAAGTGCTGGTTCAAACCAAGCTGGGCAAACTTCCAGCTGCACACAAAGTCAACCAGGTGCTGCCTGAAGGAAAAGACTCTAGAATCTCAACTCTGGGTGCTGGCAAAGGAAAATGTTATTATGGTGGTGTTAATGAGGGTCCAACCCTCACAGTCCCTCAGATAATGCTGTGAGTGTGTGGTGTTTTTGTGGTGTTTGTGTGTGACAGATTGGCTGTGTGTCCCTGAATCAACGTTTCTGCAGGGCACTGACGTGTGCAGCAGGCACTGCTGCAGTTTATTTATCCTAGTGCTGCTGTGCTCATCCCCTCCGTGGATGCAGAGCACTTGGGCACTTCTTGGAAAAGCAGGAAAAGCATTGCTGAGTTGTCCCATTTTCCATTTCGTTTTCTATAAAAAGCAGTCACACTGATCCACTTTTTCTCCACTGAAAGTGAATAGATATCCCTGGCTCTCAGCTGGAAAAGCCTGAGGAAAAATAGGATCAGAGCATTTTATAGTTTGCAACCAATGATCTCAAGTCCAGCACCTGGCAGTGGCAGTCACTGGCAGCTCCCTGGCACCAGAACTCTGCAGGACCCAAAGGGACAATCACTGTGACACAGAGAAAAGGAAAATACAGTCACAGATGTCATCTGGGGGTGAGCAGGTTGCAAAAGGTTTTCCAGGCTGCCCACACTGCCTGCCAAGCACAGTCTGTGGCTCTCTGCCTGGCTGGCCCATGAGATGCTCCTTGCCCATTTCCCTGTTTTGTTCCATGTTTCCTTCCAGCAGGATGAGCTACATCCTGGGATGGCCAATGGAGGGAATCCTGTGGCTGTGCTGGAGCCAGGGGAGCCAACTCAGCTGCCACTTTCTACCAACAAACCATGTCCAGATTGTGGCTGGAACACTGCACAGGAAAAAAAAACAACCTCACCATGAATGTGGGGGTTTCACCTTCAGCTGTCTTTATTAATAGTTTTTAATTTTAATCCAGGCTAATTAATGCATTAATCGTTATAGCTGTGGGTTTATAGGTTTAGGTGCCATTAGTTAAGTCCTGACACTAAGGACTTAATGGAGGACCCCAGCCAGGCTGCTCCTTGCTGTTTGTGCCTCTGCCACCACAGGGAAATTAAGGGATAGAGGGAGTTTGGAGCAGAAACAGCAGGCAAGAGACGGCTCTTGAGTCCTAATTTAAGCCTGAAATCTTTGATTTTCCCTCCCCCATTTGCTGTTTCCATCGTGGTGCTTATGGAAATTAATTTAAAAGTATTGTGCAATTAAAAAAAAATTAATGGTTTCCTTCCTCTGGAATTGAGAGCTTTCTTCTGAGCAGGAGGGAGGGGTTTGTGAACATGTCGTTCCTTTTTAGGGGGCTGAATAGAGGCTCTAGTCTCTCATGTTTTAATTAATTTTTCTTCATTAATTGATATTTATGTATTGCTTGTTGTGCATAAATCCTGGAAACAGCACATAAGAGGATGTTCTCGTTACAGCTCTACAAGTGCTTGGCCAATACTGGAATATTAATAGTCGGAGCCTCATGGAAAAGCACAGTTTGTTTCCCTTTCTCTGAGGTCTCTGTCCTGTATTGTGCCTTCAGGGAACAAAGAGTTGCTTCAAGAAAGGCTTTTTTGTGTGTGTGTGCTGCAAGGATATTGTGTCTGTAAGTGCCAGAGTGATGGGGATGCAGCTGAGGCACAGCCTCTGTGGCCCGGAGTTTGGTAGGTCCAGTAAAACTAAACATGAGCAGAAAGTGTCTTCATGTGCACGCCTTTCCCAGTCCTGCTGGTTCAGCTTCCCTCTGGGAAGGGCAAGCAAGGATCCAGGCAAGGCTTTTCTGGAGGATTTTAGCTGCTCCTGTTTAGCACTTGTTTGCCTCTGGACAGTTGTTTTGCTCCAGAAGTCTCTGAGTAAGGGGACATCACTTTTGTCACTGCATGTCAAACCTTCACCCCCTCTGAAATCTGTGAGAACGGGCTTCAGCCCAGCAGCCTTTCCATGGAAGTGGCTAATTTAACCTCACCAAAAATAACTGTCAAAAGATGCTGTCTGAAGAGAAAAATCATTTAAAAGCCCCTTGGAGCAGACTGTGGAGCAGTTGTTCTGTGTCTCTGGGATCATGGCTGTGGTTTAGCAGAGGCTCCCTCCATCACCCACGGGTGTGAGTGTCCTGCCATGCCCACAGGGATGTCCCCTGCCCTGGTGGATGTGCTCCTGGTGTCCCTGTGCTCAGCCAACCTGTGACCCTGGCCCCAGTGGCACCAGAGCACAGCACCTGCCTGTGGACCCCAGCTTGTGCTGACACTGCTCAGTGCAGGGGGGTCCCTGCACCTGAAAATCAGCCTCTGGTGTCTCTCAGCGCTCACAGGCTGTTCCTAGGTTGGCATTTCTCTGTCATCCCATGGCAAAAAAAAATTCTCACCCAGAGAGCAATCAGCCAGTATCCTCTGAAGGCATGGGGCTGCTTGAGAGGCGAGTTATGATCTGCCCATGGAGCTATTGTTATTTGGGATTTTATTAATCATTTGCTACATTTTATGAGGTTAGTCACCTGCATCGTCTCTGTGCTGACACAATAATTTACCACTACAAGGATGAAAAATAAAATAAAAGATCATTTACTGGCATCTCACAATGCTCTTACCAGGTTACAAAGGCAGCTGGTGGAGAGAGATTTCTGCTGGGGAATGAAAATAAAACAAAAAGGGATGATGAGACACAGCCAAAAGGGTATCGCTGAAGATCAGCTTTATACTGAAGCATGTGATAATCAATTATTCAGAAACATGGTGTTGAACTATCTTTCCCCATGGGTTTATAAACCTCTCACTGGCTTAGCTCTGGTAACAGCTATCCAGAGATATGTAAGGGTATCTCTAGAAGCCACGAGAGGCCATTGATGTTAGGCTCATAATGAAGATAAGGAGGGTATTAGACAGCACAGAACTAGCTTGTCTCCTGCTGTAAATGTCCATTGCTCCATCAAGGTCAGTGGTATCTCTGCCAGCTCTCTCCAGCTGGAGGTTGGATCCACAAGCTGTCACACAGGACCTGGAAAGGCACAGGCATGGGTGCATACATGATCCCTTTCAAGCTGGGAGCAACAAACAGGGCCAAGCTTTGGGGGCACTGCAACCTTTCTGCCAGCTCTGCTTCTTGTAGCTGGGCACTCAGGGAAAATCAGGACAGTGACCCTTCTGTGCATGGGACAAGGACACAGCTGGGTGTGGGCAGCCAGCAGAGTGCTGAGCCCTGCACCCAGGGGAGAGGAGATGGACATGAGGCTCGAGTCTCCTTAAAAGCATTTTTCAAAATAATGGATAAATTATTTACCAGCTGTAAATGGCCAGGATAAATCTGTTGGTGAGCAGCAGCATAGCACAGTTAGTTTTGACAACTGACAATTTACAGCCCTTGGTAGACCACTGTTAAGGATATTACTCACTTAGTCTCCCAGGACAGTACTTAGAGCACAACAAATAGTGTCCCCAACCTCTCCCCATTCAGGAGCCAGCTCCTCCTGGCTCCCCAGGACTTGGATCTCTGGCTTCTCCACCAATGCCTGGCACTGAGCCCTGCCATCACTCACTGCTCCAGGCATTTCCCAGGTAACAGACCCTGGCTCGTGGCTGCCATGGCACTGAAGTGGAGGATTTCTCCCTGGATGCAGCTGCTGAGGTGCTGGCAGCAGTGGCAGCCTCGTGACAGGATGGTCATGGTGATGCTGTTGTGGAGCTCTGCCCCACCAGCCAGCGAAACACTGCCCCTCCTCACTGCTGAGTGTAAGGAAAAGTGACAATTTAATTTCCAGACCTACTCCAGGGGCTCCTCCTGCAAAAGGGGAAGAGCAGCTTGGCTGCTGATGGTGAAGGAGACATCTGTCCTGCCTGCAGGCTGGGTGTCAGAGGGGCAAAAACCTGATAAAACAGACAGGCAGACCTTCCCCCACTTGAAGCATGGATATAAAAATATGCAAAAGTCACATATATTGCAAGTGCAGAGCCTTCCTAGCAATAATTAGCTTCTAAACATCCCTCTGTCCTGTATAATAAATGAACAGCATAGTAAATGTTATGAGAATAATTCATTATTCATCACGAATAACAAATGAAGGGGAAAATTCACCCTCTGCTAGTATCTAAAAGGGCCCCAGTTCTTGTCTAATCATGTAGGGATGCTGAGTGCTGAGCAAAAGGCTCCTGTTCAGCCACACAGGCCCCACAGCTGCTGCTGGGGGGTGCCCTGGCCTGGGGGCACAGTGCCAGTGGTTCTGTGACACAAACTGCAGACAATCATGGAATGTCCTGAGTTGGGAGGGTCCCAAAAGGATCATCAAGCCCAGCTCAAGAACCCCCCCGAGACCCCCAGCATGGGCCAGGTGAGCTTTGGCATGGATAAGGATGGTGGTGCATCTCTGCTGTCCTTTCCACCCCAAACTCTTTCCCAAATCTGTCTCCCTGCACAGCTGTCACAGACCTGGGCATGTCACACTCCTGTGGCCCTGGCAGAGCCTCCAGCACAGTGCTGTGCTTTGGCTGTGACAAAGAGCCCTGAGGTGACAAGCATGGTCACAAGGGTAAAAGGGATGAATATTTTTTGGCCTCATCAGCTCTGTGGCACACACAACACCTGTTGGACCTGCCTGCCTGGGCAGGGGGTTCAATGCTCACACCACATTCAGCACTGCAGCCAACCCAACCCTCTTCCCTGCCACTATCCATCTCCCTCTTTACCTCCCTACCAGGATCTCTCCTTTTTCCATTTCACAGTATCAGATTTCTTTTTCCATGTCCACAGCCAATCCATTCTGGTGCTGCCTGTGCCCTTCAAAGAGCACAGTGCTGGATCACACCTCCATAGGATTTAGCCCTCTGCCAAAGGCTCCCTCTTTTGCCCTTCTCTGGAGAACTAAGAACCCCCCTAATATCCCTTTCCCTGGGAGCTTAACACTGCTGCCTGTTTGGGGATAGCATTTGTGGACTCATTGCTGTGTTATCTCTGCTGATTATTATTTGTTTATTGCTCTTCCCTCAGCTGTGTTCCTGCAGTGCTCCAGGTGACAGACAGCACATAAATCACTGTAATGGAGCACGGCAGGACGAGGTGGAGGTGTACAAATTGTCTGTGTGTGCATGAGGGCAGATAAGGAAAGCTGGAGGATCATCATTGTGGTGCCTTCCACAGCCAGAAGTCACATTGCACAGAGAACACAGGGAGCCTGTGCTCCCAGCCCAGACATCCCCTGCATCCCTGACCACTAAGGATGACCAAGAAAACACCCTGGAGAAACAGATTCCCTAAAAAAATCTCTCCATGTGCCATGCTTGCCAGCTGTCCTGACACCAGCAGCCTCTGTAGTTTGTTTTATCCCATGATTTCTTTTAAAAAATGACAAATGCACATGCCCCATCCCTGGAAGTGTCCAAGGCCAGGCTGGATGAAGCTCTGAGCCACCTGGTCTAGTGGAAGTTGTCCCTGTCCAGAGCAAGGGGGTTGGAACAAGATAATTTTAAATATTCCCTCCAACCCTGTGATTCTGTAATTCTGTGGTTCTGCATGCCCCTGGTAGATCTGAATATAAAACCCCTGCATTATGATTTTAGGAAGTTATTATTTTTTTATTCTAACCTTACACCTATAATATTGCTCCTGGATGTGAATAAGCACCGAAACATAAAAGGTTAATTAAAAGCATCTGCCTATTACACAGTAACTGCCCTCATGTGAATTTAGCTTGGTGAGTACGTTTAATGTTTTCCAATGATTCCAGCTCCAAGTTTTGCTAAACTTGCACTTTTGGAGACTATTTTTGAGTAAAGACTTCCATAGGATAATCAAGATAATGCCGGCAAACTGACTTTTCACCTACAGTATCTCAAAATATTCCCAAACCTGCTGACTAACTGGGTATATTTTTGGTTCTGTGGACTTTCCAGCCCTGAATGGAGTGATTAGCAACAAAGAGGGGCTTTTTATTTAAATCAGAGGCAGCTAATGAAACTCTGGTGTGTGCCAGCTGCGGCCTCAGACGGACGTGCCGTGGTGTGTGCTGAGGAGGGTTTGGCACCTCAGAGGCTGCCACTCTCCATAAAACCCCACCAGCCCAGCAGAACCTCGGTTCCTCTCACCCACCCAGACACCAAGAGCATAAGAATCACGCAACAACCCCAGTCTAATAATATTTAACCAGGGAGCTGATGATCAGACCCCCAGAGGAAGGCTAGAAGATGCTTTTCTGAAGACAAGTGAGACAAGAGGAGTCACCCCAAGCTCTGCAGTTACCTACCAGCCTTCCTGGGCAGCTCCTTCCTCAGGGCTGTGTAGAGGGATGTTTCTGCTTCGTGGTTCCTTACACAAATTTCTGGTTCTGGAGGACTCACAGATTTCCAGGCATGTCCATGATTTTAAGGCTAGACCCTTGCAAGAAACCAGCCGAGAGGGTTTTTTTAGATACCTGCAGATCAACCTACAGTGATGGTCTCTACAATGATCCATCAAACACATTTCCCAGAAGCTCTGATTTAGACAGGCTGCTTTAATGAGAATTACAGGACTAATGTGAACACAGGTGAAGGGGTTTAGTGTGACTTTGTGAACTTTGGTTTGACCCCCAAAAATGTGCTCTTCAAAGACAAAAAGACAACCCACCTGACTGTGGCTCATAGCACTGTCCTGCTGAGTGGGACCCTGGGGAGGGTTGAAGGAAAATTGAGGAACATTTTGACCCTTTTAATTGGCATTGTGCCTTCTCAGGCTTTATCGGTCAGCTTTGAAGTCTAACCAGCTCCCTTGTGAGGAATTCACATTTGGCACGCTTGCATGAGACATAATGCGGTAACAGAGGTAGCTCTATATGTATGGTAATTTTTAGAGTTGAGTGACATTCCTTGAATGGATAAGTTCACTGAAAAATGCAGGAACCAACGGTATTTGCGAAAAAAATTAGAAAGTGTACAAATGTTTCATTCTGGCATGTCAAAAAGAAATGGTTTGGAGATACGGAGACATTTTGTTTCAACATCATCAAAACCAAAATATTTTGACTTTTTGTTTGGAAACAAGCTTTGTTGTTTAAAAACTGACCTAAATTTTAGGAAAATTATACAATAAAAAAAGACCATTTCTCTTCCTGTTGAGGAAAATACTTGAGTTTACTCATTTTCTCCCTGCTTTTGGATTTGACGACCAAACTTTAAAAAAAATCCATATTCATCTACTTTTCTCACTGCTATCACTCCTGTCGCATCTCCAGCTGCTAAAAGGAAGCAATGCCTTCATCCAACAGTGCAGCACAGCCTTTCCTCAACATCCCTGTTTTTGCTGTGCAAAATTTGGGCTGCTGAAATGGAATTTTTTCTGAGCCCCAAAGCATGGTGGCACCCTGGGTATGTGTGACCGTGAGTGACTCGGTGGCTCTGGCACGGGACATGGGAATTCCTGCCCACCCCATGGTCATCTTCAGGCCCCACTGCACCTGGCTTTGCCCCCACCAGGGCTCTGCCCTTATCAGGGCTTTATTTAGCCAAGCAGGTTAATGAATAACCCCATGGTTTTCCAGCAAAATGAACCCTTGCCTGTGTCCTATCTCCCCATCGGGAGCACAGAGGGGGCAGAAGAACAAAGAGGGATTTATCGTGTCCTGTGCTCTTCACTGCCTGAAATGGCTGGAAGAGCTCAGCAATGTGGCTTTGAAAGGCGAATTTATTTTCTTTCTGCTTCCCACCCCCGAGTTTGGATTCCAAAAATAGCCCTAATCAAACAGTCGCTGTGGGGCCGGCTCTGTTTATGGCCATCTCTGTTCCTGCTCTGGCTCTGGCACTCTCAGACCACAGTTTTGCTGGTGTTTTAGCCCACCTTCCTCCCCAGGGGTGCTCGCTGCAGAGCAGGGACCCTCTCAACCACCAGGCACATCCTTGTGCTCAGGATGTTGTGGCGGGTGAGCCCTGGCAGCCTGTGCTGCAGAGCCAAAGGACTGAGGGACATCTCGTGGTGGTGGAGCTCTTCAGATGCTCCCACAAAACACCTGAAGCCACCCAAGGCCTTGGAGTATCTTGTTCTAAAGTCTCTTCATTAGCAGCAGATGAATTTGGGGTTTTAATATGCCCACAGACAGGACAGTTTTGTGGGAAAGGGCTGTGAGCTGCCTGCAACACTCACACGTTCCTGTTGCAGCAGTCTGAGCATCACTGGAAACATATCCTGGTCAGTGGAGTGGAGCCAGGATTGCAGCTGTACTCCTTCAACACCTCTGCAATCTCTTTCTGGGCCTTGGCCTCCACATCTAACTGATTTAAAAGCTCTTTTGCCCAGAGCCTATCTGGACATCAGGAACAGCAACATTGTCATGATGGGGCAGCTGGACCCTGCTGCCACAGAAGCACATCCACTACTTTTTACCTCCCTCCCTGCAGCTCTTTTTTTTTTTTTTGCTGCAAGGAGCAGGATAGCAAGGAATTCCTAATAAATTGTCATTTTCTACAGGTGGTTCTCATGCCCTTCATGACACAAGAGCCTTTACCTGTCTATTTTTGGACTCTGCAGGAGGAAAGGGATGCATTAGCTGCACCAGTGAGCAGCAAACCAAGATGCATTTCAAGATGCTGCCCAGCACTGGGATTAGAAAATTCTGATTCATTCACTGTGCATTGTGAGTGCCATTTCCTTCTGTTTTCATATAATCATAGATGGTTTGGGTTGGAAGGGACTTTAAAGATCATCTTGTTCCTTCCCTCTGCCATGGACAGGGACACCTTCCCTATCCCACATTGCTCCAAGCCCCATCCAACCTGGCCTTGGACACTTCCAGGGATGGGGCAGCCACAACTGCTCTGGGCAGCCTGCACCAGTGTCTCACCACGCCACAGTAAAGAATTTCTTCCTAACATCTAATCTGAATCTCTTTTAGTTTAAGACCATTAAGGCACAAATCACTATCTGCCTCTGTAAAAAATTGCTCTCCCTCTTTTTTATTAGCTTTAAGTCCTGGGAAAGCCACAATGTGGTGTCCCCAGAGCCTTCCTTTTCCCATATTTTAGTCTATTCCCCTTTTCTCCTACCTGTCCCTGTTTCCTATAACCCCAGATGGAGATTGACTCTCAGTAGTTGGAATGGTGCAGTGACAAATCTGCAGCATGGGGCTCAGTGGCCTTGCTGCAGTGACTCAGAGTATGCATAGCTGCTTTTAAAATATCTTTCTCCAGGACATCACAATTCAAAAATAATTTCCAGTTCTATTATTATTCTCAGCCCAAGGCAATTGTACTGTGGTTTTCAGAGCAGACAGCTATGCCAGTCACTCCTGTTAAATATACTGAGTTCTCCTGCCATGTTAGGGTTAATAAAAATTAAATTTGTGTGGCCAAATATAGGCAGGGATTTCATTCCCGTGAGACCATGTCTGCATTATTAAATCCCAGTCTTTTTCATGTGAAACAAAAATATACCAGCCATTTTTTTTTTAATGAAATAATATTCCACTGAATTATGTTTCAGGGGAAAAGGGTGAGTTTGAGCTTTCCATTGTGATCACAGCAGTGAGGAATGAGTATTATCCAGGCTCCAACAAGGGAAGGGGAAATAGTTGCAGAAGATATGAGCACAGTAGTGTTGCTGCTGCTCTTAGTAGAGTCAGGGTTTGGAGAATGGCAGGCACTGGATGAACACCAAAAATGTCCAGGACTTTGCACACTGTGTTGGAGTGACCCTTCAATGCTATATTTGTAAATATGCAATAACAAATTCCTCCCAAGATATTCTCTGTGTTATTTATTTTCCATGAATATCTGCTCCTATATGGGGATGTTAATGAAGAGAGGAAGTTTGTGTTTCCATTTGTGGGATTTTTCACTTTCCACTTCCCATGTCAGTCTCAGGATCATCCTCAGGGTCATTATCTCAGGATAAGCCATAGATTTAAAAGAGGCAGAAAACATCAAATAACCCACTCTTCCCCAACACTTGCCCTGGTGCTAATCAATAATGTTGGGATGCCAAGCTGTGGCTGTGTGTGCTGCCATGGGGTAGGAACATTCCTGATGGGGCTGAGCCAGGGAAGGTGGAGAAGGCTCAGCCCCTGGCATGGGCAAACTGCCTTTGCAGAGGAGGAAAACATGGAGAAACTGCTTTTAACTCAGCAAAGTCCTTTAAAAGAGGCAGAAAACCCTCTGTCATCACACCCTGGCTATGCCAGTGCCAATGTGTTTATTGTGGCTACATAATAATTATGATCCATAGTAGTAATGAAAATTAATGATTAATAACACAATGTTAACAGTTATGGTTATTATTTCTGATCTTCATGCATTTTTTATAAAGACTTTCAGTGCTAAGCCTTCCATTAGGCAAATCTGCTTTCACAATTGATGTTATAATAAGAAGTAGGAATCACCAGGAACTTCATTCTATGTTACCTCCCTTAAAGATGAAGGTAGCTATTATTAAATGTGGATTTCTATGTACGTAATCAATCATTTTAAATTATTTTCATGGCCTGCCGTGGCATTTAGTAGGTAACAACTAAAATGCAGTTAGGTCAAAAATAGTTAAATAGTTTTAAACGTGACTCTTTTACTGGCTTTTTGTTAAGACAAAACAAAGGCATGAGGTTCCTGGGAGAGTTATGGCTATGGAGGGAGTGAGCTATCTGAAATACAAATTTTCTGCCTTATCAGACTTCTTTTAGATGGCTTTTCTTCAAAATTACACAGAGTTTTGGAATTTCCCCTCCAAATTCTGTGTCTGCACTTTTGGCTCTTGCTGTACCTATGTGGTTTCATCCCAGAAGGGTGCTGCAGACAAGTGTTGAATCTGCACAAATGTTTCCAAATGAAAACAGTCAAAGTGCTACTCTATTTCCCTGGTTCTCTGATGTTTAGAAATAAACATTGGCAGTGCTTATTTATGGTGTTTTGGAGCATTTCTGCGCATGTCAGCAGCTCTCTCTCTCCCAGGCTGGCGGAGTTTGCAATTTGGTCTGGTGACTCAAAAGTGGAGGCTTGGAAACTGTATTGTAAAAAAGGGGAGATAAGGCAAAGTGCTGCACGGGACACCTGCAGCAGGTGTTTACTGCAGCCAAGGCACCCTGATGGCCCCTGGGGACAGTGCTGGATGTGGCACAGCCTCACCTGAATCCCAGCCAGCAGACAAGTCCTCTTCCACACATGCCCTCAGCTGCCTCCCTGGTTTTGTTTTCTTCCCCCCAAGTTTTCATAAATCTCCAGCCCCTTTGTTGCACATCTTATTGTCTCCTCTCTCTGGAAGATGTTTTTTCCACACCTCGCCTAATCCTATGTGTAAAACTCCTTTACATCCCTGCTCTTTGATGGCATGTTTTGCTCTCACCCAGAGGATAAATTCTAATATCTAAATTTCCAAAATTATTTTGTTTAATCATTCTCTACTTCTTATCTTGCCTGTCTCAACTCCCTTCTTGTAAGTCTTGATTTGCTTCTTTTAAGATTTACTGCGACGTACAAATTGTTTCTATTTGTGTCTGTGAAGTCAGTTGTGAGGTGCCTGGGGAAAATTTGCTTTAAAAACATAATAAGAAAATAAACAACATCAGGGAAAGCTAAGCTGGCTTATTGTCAATCCATTTTCCACCTTAGGAGGATTTTTTTTTTTTTTGCATCATTTGCATTATTGCCTTATTTACATTATTGCTGTTTTCTGGGAATCGCTCCAATGGTGGGACTGAAGGGTCATAATTTGATGGAATATGGTGATGCCAGCTAAAATGTGTATGCACTGTTCTTTTTGGGGAATGTTACTGAGAGAGCAGGATGGTGGAGAAAATGGATGACCTACTTTTCTCCTCTGCATTAGAGATACAAGGTTGTGAGGCCGTTCTAAAACACACACAACACCCAGACGGGATCACTGCCGTGGCTTCTATTTACACTGGTGTGAGTAAAATCAGAATTGCAGAGTAAAGATAAAAAATACAAATATTTTTTTGTCTGCAGCGTGGCTCCACCCTGCTATTCTTGGGAAACTTCATGTCCAACGCTGCTGTGAAATGGCATTCAATCATCCCCAACTGCTTTTAATTATGTTAGCAGTGTTATTGTTGCTGTTATCATCTAAGGATATGACTGAAGCCCTATTTATACAGAAAAGTAATATCATTTGTTGGGCCAGCTGATACACTGACAGGCTTTCTGGCATACAAGCCTGAAAAAGGGTTTGTGTGCCTCTCTTTCAGGCATGCCTGCTTTTTTCCCCCAAACCATCAGTTTCTCCTAATAAAAGGTATTACCTCTCCTTGTAGAATTTGTCTCATTTAATTATATTAACGTTGAAAACAGCTAAACTAAATTGCATAAGATAATTTGTTTTGTCCCAAACCTGTGCTGTCAGCTCCAGCTGGGACCCTCTGTTTCCAAAGTGAGCTGGAACATCAGCTTGCAATTATTACCAGATATATATTAACTCATTTTAATGAAAAATATCAAATAAAGCATAATGAAAATCAGAGCACTAAGCATAAGACTTTGGGCTTTGAATCAATCTTTGAGAGACAGGGCTGAGGCTGACAAGGCTTGTGTCTACCCCTACTTGTGCATGGGATGCTCTTGGTGCCAGCAGTGGGTCTGAATGGGACCCAGGTCTGTCCCAGTGAGGCAGCTCCTGTACCTCCACCTGGCTGCATTATTATTTTCATAATGACCCATTTCTCTGTCTGGCAGAAAGCCAAAGCAGAAGCCCCAAAACACTTGAACTCATTGTATTTCAGCTCAAGACACGCAAGAATCATCCAAAAATCTTCGGCCAAAATTATTTCTAACCAAGTTTCCAGCCAAATTTGTGGGCTCAAGAGAGTCCATGAATCACAGATAAGCAGCCAGACATTTTCTGTCTAACTTTGCTTCTAATTACAAATGGGCAAACATAATGGATGGAGTCATTAACTGCTCAAAAAACAACACTGGGAGTTTGATGTAATGGGATCAATGCTTAGATACAATGATGAGGAACAAAAGTATTCAGTGCATGGGCAAAAGAAAAGCTTCCTGGCTAGCAAGATGGAAACAGTTTTTAATGCTTCATTGTACCTTGACTACAAGATGCACACTACAGTGTTTAACGTCATGTGTGACTTCAAGCATTAGAGAGTGGCTTTGTTTTGATCACGTGCATACTGGCCTGCTCTTAACATTTATTCCTCAGGAGTAAGGATTTGATTTCATGCAGAATTTGCAGACTGAAATAATTAATTTTTTGTATGCCTCCTTCCTTGGAAAGGTTTTCTAGAAGGAATATATTTGTTCAATAGCTTTCTATCTTTTTTGTATAAGCGCTTGCTCCCTCTTTCCCTTTCTCCACAGCTTGTTTACTCAGGGAATAAAAACTTGACCTTGACTTTAAGGTCTTTGGTGTTTCAGACTGTGCAGTCAGCAGAGAGTAAGGGGAAAAATCGATGTGTGCTGTATTAGACAAGTGTAAGAGTAATGCATAAGTGCTGGGAACTCATCCTGGAAATGGAAACAACTGAGATAGTTCTTAAAGGAGAGCACATCCCACTGATGCATCTCTTGTGGTTAAACCCCCTTTCTCTCATCTCCTTTCTCTCTCCAGCTGTCTAACACATCCCTGGGGACATGAGAAGATAGGGATGCACCAAAGGTACCCATCTCAGCTGGATGGGAGCTGGGCTCAGGGAACAAAGAGGCCCAAATCTCCACCTCCCATCAGATCTGCCTCTGCATCTGTGACTCTGCATATTACAGGGCTCCTGCCAACATCTCCAACAAAATGTATATCAAAAGAATCAACAGGCCAGGTGAGAAAGGACAGCACAGCAGAAGAGAGAGGTGAGGTTCTTAATGCCAGTGAATCATAAGATTGTGTTTGTCACCCGTGGGCTCACAAAATACCCTGTCTATGCTGTGTTTTGGGAGAAACTCTCTTGTTTCCTTGCCATTTCTTGATTTATGGGGTGAAATCCTAGTTGAGCTGTCTCAGTGTATTGTCAGGACATGGAGGTCGGGGAGGCAAAGTCAGACTTTATCTCCCAGCCATGCCTTTCCAGGAAGCTGTATGGATCATTGCCATTTAAATGCAATTCATGTTTGGTTCAATGTATTTAAATACCAGTGAAATGTCCTCGGCAATAATAGCAGACTGTTAATACATATGAGTATGAAATTCTTAATTAATTAGATGACATTAGATTACCAGTTGTGTTCTCAGAACAGCTCAAAAGTACTCTTTTAAAGGGAATTAATATTTAATAGGGAAAAAAAAGCAACAGCATCCTGAAGTCTAAATTAAATGTGTGTGCCTTCATGGCTTTTACAAGTATTTTACTCATAATTTAGTCTGCCAAGGAATTGCATCATAGGTGTTTTCTGCAACAGTGTGGGTTGTCCTGGGAAGTGCACCATCCATCAGGCTTTTCTTCAGATCCTGATTGCCCTTAAACAAGGACTGGGTCCCTCTTTGTGGGCAGGGAAACTCCTTTGTCCTCTGTCCTGCTGTGGGCAGAGGCTCCGTGTGAGATTCGTGCTCCCAGCAGGAATCAAATGCCACATTTCACAGGATTATCAGCTCATCATTCCCACAGCTGGGACATTTGGGGTCACATCCCAGGTATTGCAAATGATGGTCATAACCAGGGAATGTCCCCATGCAAAGAACCTGTGAGGTTAATGCTCTGCATGTGGAAAGACCTGAACTTGTCACAGCATTAATGGCCATTCCTCAAATAAATTAGGCCCATGTATGTACATCCTTTGTACATACATGTACAAAGGATGTACATACTTTGTACAGGTATGGATTATTTGCAAATAATCCATACCTGTCATGAAATAATTTCCATTTTCCTTCTTATGTAACAGACAATGAGGCAGAAGGCAGCTGAAGTGAATTTCAAGCTGAAGCCCTCTAAGATAAACACATTCTTGTCAAAAAAACCCACTAACTTGAGAAACCAGCTGCTGAAATTCAGTCACTTTCTTCAGGGCAGAAAAGTGTATTGACCCTATCTTCAACACAAATAATCACCATTAGATTCCCTTGTTTTCAAACTTGGTTTCTACAAACTTTTATTTATCTTGCTTCCTCAGGACTGCACAAATTAGACAAAAAATAGCATGATAGTCTTTTTTCAGTTCAAGCACATAAGGGAAAGTTTTGGCCGTGGTTTTATTTTCATGGGTTGTTTCAGAGCTCCAGATGTTGCTGCTCTAATCCACCCCCGATACCAGCGGGGCTTCGTCGGTACCACAGTTACAAACACCACTGACAGCAGCAATAGTAGCGGGGAGATCTTGAGTTACCTCATCCCCTCCTTCAATTTTGCCCTTGCAACACCACGTCAGGACGTTTTGCAGGAGCTGATGGGGAGGAGGGGTATTGATTTTCCCAAGATTGGTGGCTTTTTCTCATCCTGCGTGGTGCCCAGGGTCGGTATAAATTGTGCCGGGAGCACGGCATGGTGCAGGCATGGCTGGGGCTGGGGCTGCAGCAACGCCTGCTCACTCAGACAGCTCACAGCAGGGACCTTGCTTGAAATCTCAGTGTATTTTTAGTTGAGCTATGTGAGGGATGAAAGTAGGGCATCAGCGCTCAGCAGAACTGCACAGACAGGTTTTGCATACGGAGCAAAACTGGAGAATGCGGCGGGGGGTTGGGCTTCTCCTGCTTTTCCTTTCATTCTGCTGACTTTGTGCAAAAGTTGAACGTCAGGTTTTACCCAGTGAACTTACATGAGGTTGGATAATAGATGTGTGGGGGAGAAAGAGCCTGTTAGAGCCAGAGCAGTGCCTGCCTGGTCTGCATCGCCAATGGCCCCATGGAGGACAGTGAGAGCTGGGGTGGGAAGAGGTGTCAGCAGCTTCTTCAAGACATCCTCCCGGTGTTCCTGGCTGGGAAACCGAGCAGGGAAATTGGCATCACCCGGGGTGCTTTTCTCCAGCCTTATTCTGTGGTTTGGAAAGTGATTTGAATGGAAAATGAAGAGATTTTGAGGAAGGAAAATGGGACAGAAATTAAAGGAGTGCAGTCTGGGCTTGATAAACTCTTCAAAATGAGCATTTCTCCCCACGAAAAGGAAGTATTTTATTTTCCCTGTAAGCAGACAAAATGAGCAGCAGGGACTATTGTTGTGGCAAGAACACCTGGAGATGTGCGAGCTGCGGCGAGAGCTCGCTGGCAGGGATAGCAATGGCATAATTTGCAGCAACATCTGCAGTTGGCCCAGCAACCACCTCTCCTCATTAATTAGCAGGAGCAGTAGCTTTGCCAGACAGTCCCATTGGCTTTTGCCTTGTTACTCTACCCCTCAGCTAATGAGCCATCCTCTTCCCTTCCTGCTGAGTGAGGCCAGTCTGACCGAGGATGGGCACAGAAATCCAGTGTACATGAAAAGGGGTGGCAGTGATTGCCATCGTTTTGTGTATCCACCCTGCAGGTCATATTTACTACAACCACATGATTCAGCAGCAGTGGGCTGTGGGCTTATGGACATAATAACAGAGCTTCAATGATGGCTCCTCTGTCTCTCCCTGTGTGTCTAATTTTATGCTGCAAGGCATAAAGCCATGTATGTATGGGTCTGGCTTTCTTCTCTGAAACTGTTTTGGATTACATGTAATTTATTCACAATTCTGCTTTGATCCTCCAAGCTGACAAACATGTTCTTTGACCTTGCCTCATTTTGTCTGCCTGGAGATGATCCATGACACTGTCCTTCAGGAGCAATTTGGTTTCCACCAGTGACACGATACCACAGCTCTGCTTAACCCCCGTTTCCACAAAATAGTCCAGTTATGCAAGAAAGCAACATGTGGATCAGTACAGAGATCTCATGGACATCTTTGCCTGGCCAGTCCACGCCATCTCCCCAGGACACCATCCCAGTGGTGAATTACTACACCAATGGAGAAATTAATACAAGGCAGAGGAAGGCAGAATTGATTAGTGAGCTCCTGGGAAGCTCAGCTTTCTCATCTTGGGATCACATGTCAGCTCCTGCACGTGGCTGTTACCTGGGGAGCTCCAGATCTGGCTGCAAGGGAGTTTCTCTCAGGAGGTGGCTGCCCATGCCTGTGGTGGTGCAGGCAGGATCCTGTTTCCTGCACACAGCACGAGCCTCAGGCAGTCTCGCTCAAGTCATTTCATGCACAGTTTAATTCTTTGCATAGTGGGGAGGGGGACTTATTCCAAGAAAACCCGATCCAAAATGATCAAGGTGGCTTAATAACACGAGGCAAATGGCAGTGCTATGGCCCTGCTAGACAATAGCAAAACACATTCGGATGCGCAGCTCAGACCTTGCTGCATTACACATGTAATTAGGTTGTTTCCATGGTAATGATCTAATTATGGTCTTCTTGGCTTTGTGTAATCACATTTGCTGCATTTTGGCAGAGCTGTTTTCCTTATTTTTGAACTGCAACACTTGGCAAGATGTTCTTTCTAAAGCCGAATAATAATTTTTGCCTGATGGAAACCGACAAGTCTGTGAGCTTTTATTTAAAGCAGGGTTGAAGGTACAAGACGAGACAAAACTATATATATAGAATATCTATAATATATATGTATATATAAAGAAGGATTTTTATCCCTGTAATTTCTATTCCTCCTTCCCTCCTACCTTTTTTTTTCTTTGTTTTTCTTTNGCAGTGGCTCCCACATGGGAGTGGAAACTCCAAAGATATCTTTTGTGCTCCTGGGGTTATGGATGAACTGACCTTAAATCATGAGGTTACACCTCTCTCTGCTTTATTTTCCACGTCTGGAGATGATACTGATTTCAGACACGATGCATATGCAAAATGTGCATTATTTCTGATAAACTCTTCCAGCTCCTAGTAAGAATGACACCTTAGAGAGAGCTGGTGAAATTCTGGCCCCATAGAAATCCAAGGGCAAACTCCTATTGATTTCCACGGTTATGCAATTTCCCATGTGGCTGTTCAAAGACCTTAGGAAAAAAATCAGATAGAAAAAGCCAAACCTATCAGTGTGGATTCCCCACCCCGCTGCCCCAGAGCTGGGCAAAGGAGGGTGATGTCAGACTTTGGGGACGCAGGTGGTGATGTCTCTTTTCCAGGGAATCCTGCAGATGGATTTTTTGCTCCCAAGTGGGATCCCCTTTACCAAACCCATCCCCTCCCTAGAGTTCAGCTCATTCCTCTGTGTTACAGGGCAGTTTTGGGCAGGTGTAGAGTTCAAGGCTCTGCCAGAGCCAGTGCTCAGAGGGATTTACTCTGGCCCATGCTCTGTTGTGTGGGAGAGGTGCTTATTATAGCCTGTAATCCCTCCTAAGGCAACTCCCTCTTTGGAGTCAGCTGCAGGATCTGGCTGTTACTTATCACTTATAAAGATTTTCAAAGCTTTCTTGCAAAACAAAAGATACATTTCTGGCTTGAGCAATAAGGGATCTGGGGAAAGCCAGGAGATGAAAGGTCAAGCAAGAGGAGCTTGTGAAACCACACTGGAGCAGAACTGCAGGCTGTAGTCAGCCAGGAGCTTGTACTGCAATTGACAGGGTTATTCATGGAAAGGGTTTTGATTAGAGTTGCCATGACAATGGGAAACACCTAAAAAAGATCTATGAAATGTTATATTGGCGTCAAGCCAAGAAGTTAAGCCAAATCCTGCACTCTGGTTATTCCTGTGAGCCAGTGCCTTTCATCACAGCATTGCTAAAAGCAGGATTTGCTCGTCTGACTTTGAAGATTTGGGAAAACAGGTATGAAATGTAAATTATGATGGAAAAGATTCGTGCTGCAAAGAATCTGCTGTGGAAGGAAGATGGAAATCTTGTAAATACTGTTTGCAGCTCCTGCTTGCTGTACTGCACACACACACATGTGAAGTCCTGATTTTGATGGACAGGTGGGTATGGCTCTGTTCTGAATGAATACAATACAGCACCCACTCTGCATGGCCTCTAGGGCCTAGGGATTGAAATTTCCATCTCTAAACCTTTACTGAGGGTTTTTCAAAGCCAAAATGAGTGGCACGGAATTTCAAGGACCCAGCAAAAATAATTCACTTCTGAAAGTGAAGTGTTTTCTCAAGTTATCAAAGGTGAGAAGAAAACCTGGTGCTGCCAATTTTTGAATGAATAATGATGAGAGGGAGGGTGGGTTTTTTCCTTCGTTAGAGGTATCTCTGAGTACAGGATCCCTGGAGCTTCCAGCAAGGACCAGAGACTCTATTCCCCTGTCAAGTTTTTTTAATTTTTTGCAGAACTGACCATGCTGTTAGCCCAGAGAAGGAAAGTTATGCTGTTGAGCCATATGCTTTCCTGTTATGTTCTGCAGAGAATAAAGCTGTGATTAGCTATTGCCACTTCAGTTTTAGCAGATTGACACCTCTCAAATGCCAAGATATGCCCAAATAAGCCTGCAAGAAATGCTTGTGAATGGACAGGCAACTGCATTGCAGTCATGGTGAAAGTCAAATAACAGCAGTGGAGTGGGGTGGGGTCTCAGGTCTGCTCTGTCACCTCTCCTGGTGATGTGAATGCCTTTTCAGGGGATCTTTCACATCTAATTTAACTTGTACACATCTTCCTTGCAGAGCACCCTGGTGGAACAGCTGCCTGAAGGGGACAGTTGGATCCTCTGTATTTTATCCATCCAAGACAGCAGTGCAGAGTACAAAACACAGGAGGGACATCATCTCCTGCTTCTCTCCTGACTCCACCCCATCACACAGCTCAACAGTAGAAAGGACAGGCTTGACTCCAAAGAGAATAATGGTATGTTAATGAGAGCCCTGCTCCCTGAAACTGCTGGTTCCTGTACTTTGGCCCTGGTTGTGATATTGGAGAACATGGAATACCATATTTTACTGTGCAGGCTGCACAGATTCCCCTGCTGTGCAAATCCTCGCGTGTGAACCACAGTTCAAGGTATTGCCTGCTTGTAGGGCTGAAATCAGAGCTGAGGAGCCTGTCCTGCTTTCCACAAGCCTCTGAATTTCATTAATGCCACCAAGGGTTTTATGTCTGCCAGTACCAGACCCCCCCCAATTTATTCTGCTCTTGTTCCCTGCTTTTGTAACCCAGATATTTGCATAAAACAGAACAGCAATGCCAAGTGCTGGTGCCTCGGTTCCTGCTGCACAGGCTCCATATGCTGCCTATCTGTGTCAGTTCCAGGGAGCTCTGCCATTGCAGGAGGACAATTTTCAGACTCTGTGTGTGTGTAAATTAGAGCTGACAGTCTGCAGCTTTAATTCACGGACTGAACCTGATCTTTGCTCACATCCTACCCATCAGATAACCTTAGCACCATGATCAATACAGCCAGATAATTACAGCTAGCAGAAAAGCCAAGTGCAGGTTTCCAGTGTTTTTTTCATCAAAACAAAGTCCTAGGGATATGTTTCTGCCAAGGCTTAAACAATTCTTTATGACACTGGGAGCTCACACAAGCCTAATACTATATAATATTTTTTACACGAACACCCTCAACCAGAAATTCCCTCTCATCTAAATCTAGCTCCTCTGTCTTGGTAGGAGTCTCTAATTCTGCATGTGTAGGGGGGAAACTGTCCCTCTGTTTCTCTGTTGATCTAGTGCCAAATCCACTGACGTCAACAGCCAGGAGGAGAATGACTGAGAAAAAGGAAAACCTGATCCATGAAACTTCAGAGATTTCTGAAGAAAGGCCTTTGGGCTTTTCTACCTAAAGCTGGTTGATGTAACTTCCTACTTGCACCTGGTCACCCCAGAACTTATTTTTCAAACACATTGTCTTTTTGCTCTTCATATATTTGCTTTTCCAGCTGTCATGTGAAGCTTTTCCTTTGCAGGCACTGACTTAGGAGGAGATCCTGGAGGCAGAAAGACATTCCACACTGCCCTGGGAAACACGAGTCAGCCCAGGGATATCCTGATTTTCTGTGTCAGGTGGAGCACTAAAGATGACACTGCTGCTGACCACAAACATTGACTGCCAAGCCTAAAGGACATGTTCAGTGCATGGTGTCAAGTGAAGCATGGGTGTTTTCCCTATTTTCACTTTACAATATACAGAATCAACAAGGTCCACAAGGCATGGATCAGGGTACCTCAGCCAGGACCCAAGGAACAGCTCAGTGATGGATAAAAACTCACCTCTGTGCCCATAGGTAAACCTTCTTCATGGGAAAGGTTGATGTCCAGCTCTGACTCCAAGGGCATCTGGAATTAAAGAGCAGTAGTAACCCTGCAGCAGCAAGAAAGCAAATGACTGTAATCACTGATTGCACTGCTATAAATTCTCTGGGATGAGAAACTTTCACACAATTGTGAAGAATCCATCATCAACACGGGCTCTGCTGCACATGCACACACACACAACATATGTACACACAGGGAGATCAATAGATTGCATATGGTGCACATGGCATAATTCATGACTCTTCCTGAAGGCTGTCACAAATCTCAGATGTATTGGTTAAGAAGAGCACTGGGGTAGTCTTTTAATTAGTCCACAGCTCGGCTGCATCGTAGAATTTACTCTCTGACATTGCACCCAGAATTTATAACCTTTTAAATCAAAGGAACACCTCAGAGTCTGCGTTTTTGCTAATCAGAGGTGTTAATGATAAAAGCACAAGCCCGGGAAAGTGATATGTTAGACAATTACTCATAACATTCAGAAGTGTTTCTCAGGCCAAGGTGTTATCCTATAAAAATTAATTTGAAAATATATGGGGCTCCCAGATGTCTTACTCATATCTGTATATCACCTGCTTGATGCAGGTGGAAGGAAAGCTGCCCCTTGCTCTTCTGTGGTGAATTCTTCCCAGGAGTGCTGTTAAATGAGAGGGGTTTGGCTGTTATAGGGCCTCCAGCCCAGGCAAATCCATACAGGAGAGCAACAATCCATGGTGAACTCAGCCAGGGCTCAGCACCTCAGGGAGCTCCAGCACACACCCTGAGAGGACAGCATGGCACTGGCTGGAGAGGATTTGGGTGTTGGAATAGATGACTGTGGCTCTCAGCCACACAGATATTTTGCTTCAAAATACACATTTTATTTCCTCTTGGCCTCGTAGCAGCTGTTGCCAGATGTGCCCTACTTTTTGTTAGGATAGGAAAGAGAAAGACATTATCCTCAGAGCTGGCTTGAAGATATACTGAGTGCTTCCTGCAGAAATAGCTGTTCTCTGAAAGAGTTTATGTTGTGCAGTTGTTCCTTACTGCTGGCCAGTTACATTGTATGGCTTTTTCACGCCTCAAAATGCTGCTGAAGTTGATGGCAAAAGCAGAGTGAGACAAGCTTGTGCCACTGTATGGAGCAGGGGCTGTCATGTGGGTGATGTAACAAATGTCATCTCCACCTGAAAAGTAATTTATGCCAAAAGAGACCCAATGTGAGATTGACTGGCAGAGAGTTGTTGGAAAACATTTATAAAAATGTAACCTTCCTTCATTCCCCAAATCAATTTGTTTTCAGTTATTTTGAAAAGTTTGTTTTCAGTTTTGTCCAATTACAGCTGTTCTTGCAGTGAGCTTTCCTCTCAAGCTGCATAGCTCTTTCATATTGAAATTTTTCATTTGGAAAATGTCTAAAGGTGCATTTCAATCATTGAAAACTCTTTTCCTTCAAAAATATTGCTTAGTCCAGCCACTAAATATTCCAGGGTTTGCTATTCAGTGATTTCAACTGATGATAGAGTCTTAACTACCATTACAGCAAATTAACTGAAAAATACTTTGCTCTTTAGGGTACAGCCCAGAAGTGTTCAGAGAGAAAGGCAGGAACACAAGAGGATGGTTTTGACACCAGACTTTTTTTTTTTTTTTGTATTTATTACATCTGTAACCATACTGCAAGCAGTAGATTAGAGTTTCCCATAATAGATACACCCTAAATAGTTTACAGAGTCCCAGAGGCCACTGTGTTTGGTTTGTCAATTTATGTTTTAATCAGCCCCAGAGAGAAAGTCTATTCCTCAGTCTGTTGAGGGATTTGAGGCTACTGCATGGGAGGTTGTGGCAATTGTGGGTGAATATGGCTTTCTTTGCAAAAAAATAGTGAAACTCCCTCATTACATTTGGTGGTGGCTTTTCTTTGTGGCTAAAAGAGCTTTCAACTTCACCAAAGAAAACAAAGAAAGGAAGCAAAACCTTTTTTTCATGGATAGGTAGTGATAGGACAAGGGGGAATGGCATCAAAATTACAAAGAGTAGGTTTAGATTGGGTATTTAGAAAAAATTCTTTACTGAGAGGGTGGTGAGACACTGGAACACGCTGTCCAGAGAAGGTCTGGATGCCCCATCCCTGGAAGTGTTCAAGGCCATGTTGGACAGGCCTTGGTCCTGTGGAAGGTGCCCCTGCCCACGGCAGAGGGGATTAAAACTGGATGATCTTTGAAATCCCTTCCAACCCAAACCATTCCGTGATTCTATAAACAGAAGGTGTTTGGTGGATAGTTTTCCATATTTCCAGTAACTCTCCCCACTTTCAGAAAACAGGTGCAAGAAGAGGAGATGCTATGTTGGATATATTTCAAGGTGCTGGTTGCAAATGTCACGCTGGCCCCATTCCTGCCAGTCTGAATGTTCTGGGAAATGCCAGCTCCCTCCAGGGCACCTCAGCTTCCTGACAGAGCCCTGCCTGGGAAGGGTTTTGCACCTGTGGGGAGGGACCAGCAGAGCTGTGTGGTTTGGATGCTGTTGTCTGTGGGTAAAAGCCTGGCAGCAGGGGAGAGCCTGGGGAAAGCCCATTAGTTAAGAGCTGAGGCACCTGATGCTGTTATCACTAATGCCTTCAGCACAGGACAGGGTTGCAATCAATTTCATAATAAATCAACCCCATTTTCTAATATGAACCAATTTATCTGCCAGGCTGACTTGCCAAACACTATTAGAGGCTGAGGTCAAACTGAAAAAGACATATCACATTTTCAGCTTCTCCTCCTAACTTCGTATCTCCAAGGCACACTCTGCAGTCACTGGTTCACAGCTCTTCCCCCTCCCTGGAGACTTCTCCTTCAAAAGACTTTCATTTAGAGACGATGCAGACACTGCAGGAATTATGTATTTAATGCCAGCCACTAACACAAGAGTTAAGGCTGAAGATATCACCTGTCTTTTGTCACCACCGTGCAGTATTTATGGAGATAGAATAAAAAGATTATTTGAAAGCCTTGATTTGCAGCAGAACCAAGAAAATCCTGGTTTACTACAACCAAGCCAGTGTTATGATTTTTATCTGTATTCATTTAGACTACAGCTCTGGTGGAGACACCCATCTTGAAGAATTAGCTACGGTAAACAAGATAGGAGAGAGATTTGAGAATGTTATTTATAGAAGGAATCACACAGAGTTGGCCATAAAATGAGTAATACAAACAAACACGGATAAGGATACACAAAAGAAACAAAGGAATCTCTGCCTTGAATGGTCATTGTACAGCACAGGCTTGTGGAAAATTCACGTACAGGGGAGTGAGGAGCTGCTGGCAGCCAGGAGCCCTGGGCTGCACCAGATGAAAACACACTTTAACTACTCATGTGACATTACAGAGTGGCACAGTCAGCCACTGCCATTGCCAGCCCAGCCCAGCATCGATTATCCCATTTGGAAGGGTTAAGGCATTGCTAAAGGCTGGAGCAGCAATAATTGCATCAGCAGTTCCCATCCTGGGCCAGAGTGAGCAGGCACAGACACAAAGGGTGAGAGCTGCGTTCCAGGGCAGGGCAGAGATGGATGGCAAAAATGGGCTTAGCCTAAAGAAAAACTTGGATCAGGAAAACACAAGCAAAACTGCGTGACAAAAACATTAACTTGCAGCCAGGCAGATACAAATCAGGTACAAGTCAGGCATGAGGAATGAATTCTCTAATAACACAAACACCATGGCAGCAGCACAAATGCCACCAACACCCAGGCATCCCTGGCAGCAGCCTGGCTTTTTCCATACTTGTCTCCTTGCAAAATCCTGCTTGCACCACTATTTCCATTAAACTAATGGAAATAAAATCCAGATTGTGGCATGTGTTTTAGGAAGTGCTTCGCAATTTACAAGGATGCCAACAAAAGAGTCAGAATAACTTTTTTAATTAAAAAAAGAGAAAGGATTGCAAGGGCTATAAGGGCTCATACTTCTGAAAGAGAAGAAAGCCAAAGCATTTCAAAGGCAAATCTAGGTGAAGCATCAGTGCTCAGGAAGGCAGTGAGTAAAAATTTCAGGGACACCGACAGTTACAGGAGATGCCAAGGAAGGTGGCTGGTTTGACTCTTCCTTGCAAAAGGAATCCTCTCTGGTGCATTTTTTGAAATCTTTTGATTTTGCACTTACAGCACTTACCTACTGGAAAATAACTCAAACTCTTTATTCCCGGCTAGACACTTCTAACAAATATCCCTTAATATTTTTCTCCTAATGCCAATTAAAAAAAAACCAAAATCAAAAACCGGCAGAAAAGAACTGGTCAAATCTGCAGTAAACAAGATTACTTTTATGATGTGCTTTAAAAAATTATCGATACACAGGCATAAAAGGAAGGATGTATTCTCTTAATCTTTTTCTTCCAAAGCAGCTGACCCTTTTCTATCCTAGATTGTATTTAGCTGATGCATATCTTCATATGCAAATATGATTTGATTTGAAGCCTGCTGGACTCAGTAGAAGAGTTTCCTCTGGCATTCATCAGCGCTGAGCCAAGTCCATACTACTAATGAAATTTCTTAGATAGTAATATTAACATTATGAGTGGTGTCACCTTTGTTATAAATCCAGGGATGATAATATTCAATTTGACACTACCTTAGTTTTCCTGAAACTTTGGTCCAGATGGGTCTCCCTACCTAGCCATGAAGTTATCTACAGTGAGAAAAAAGCAGCAGGAATGTGGCTAAAATGGGGAAATTTTATTGCATTTATTCTGAATGGAAGCACAGTGAAAGGAGTAGGTTCCACAGAGCAACCACAAATTACTTTGCCACAGCCTCACAGATCGTAAGTGGTTTGTGCTGGTGACTTGGGTATCAACAGCCAAGAAAATGTAATAATATTATTCAGAGATTTCACTCATATGATCTTTGCAAAATGTTAAAATTGGAAAATTGAAGGGAAAATATTTTAGGTTGTCATGAAGTTGTTCTTTCTCCCCTTCTCCCCCAAAACCCCCAAACCCAAAATCCCAAAGGTCTAGAAGTAAATATTTTGTTGACTAAAGTCCGTTTCATCCCATCTTCAGCTTCAGGTTCCGAAGGAATTAAAAATAGAAACTTTAAAACCAATTAATTTTAAATGTTGCGAAGAAGAGAATCAAATTTTCCTGTCTGAGTGCCAAAACAAATCATTTAAACTTTTGAAGTCAATTTTCATACACAGCTTCTGTTCATTTAAATTGTATTTTCTGAGGACTTTCGTCTCTTAACCAGACTGTAAGATGGGCAGTGCATGTATGCACTGTAACACATCTGGATGAGGGGCTCTGTGTCAGCTGAGCTGGACAGGAGGCAGGGGAGGTGACAATGAAAGTTTGCCTGCAGGCTGGGGATGTCACCTGGTGCCCTGAGCTGTGTCCCTTAGCAGAGGCTGGCTCCACCACCGGAGCAAAGAGGAGCTTTGCTGACCTTTGGGCTGCCCTTGCCCCATCTCAGCCTGGCACAAGTCACATTTATCCCCATTATCCCCCTGACTCCCACATGATGCTCACTTGGAAAATCTCCCCTTATGAATAAGCGCGGCAGGGAACTCTGCAATAACAGTAAAATACCTGCTATGAAGCAAGTTGCAATTTCTTTCCCTGTATAAACCTATCTGCAGAAAATGATGCCACAGTCACTTATATTAAACTGTCAGTGAGCACATCCCTTAAAAGCTTTTTATTCTGTTTTTAATTTACAGTGCTTGACAAGGAGGAGGATTGAGTGTCGCTGGTGCCGATTCCAGCATGGCTCAGCCCATTTGCTCTGGCCAAGTGCTGGGCCAAGTGCCCGACAGCCCCAGCCATATATCCTGGTTTTTCATTAACAGATATTGTCACTCCACCACCTCTGCACTCTGTTTTTATCCAGCTACTGACCTTTGGAAACCATTAGGTGTCTTTCTCCATTAGGCATTAAAAACAGGTACAGGTATTGGAGCAAGAAGCTTTCTCTGGTCGCACAAGAATTCCTCTCCTTTTTGCCTAAATGTTCTCATTTATCCCACAATGTTTTTGGCACCTTGGGATGGACAGTGCACCAGGAGTGCTGTGTTCCTTCTGCCCGTGGCAGTTGGGAAGGCACGATCCCAGCAGGGTCCACTCTCACACAGAGCAGCTCACAGCTTGTGGTTCCTGGGGTTCCATCGACTGCTTTGGGGACATTTGTGAAAGACATCTAAGACAGAGATTCTGCTTTCAGTTGGCTTCAATTTTCTGCAACTGTAGCTGCAGCTCCACTGGAAATCGGTGTCTGCAATCAATAAAACTCAGAATCACCTTTAAACTTAAGGAGAAAAAGACCAAACCTTGGGGATACTCTGTAGGTGAGCCTGCAAGCAGCTGCTGACAAATCCTGACTCGTGCAGGGGAAAATATCTGCACTTTTTAAAAGAGTATGGACTGTGCTTCTGCTTGGTACTGTGCCAGGACAGCAGTGTTTCTCCCAGACCTTCACCCCTGTGTGATCACCACAGATGCTTCAATGTCATAGTGTCAGCTCGTTAGTAAGGGGAAAGAGCTTCCCTTGATTAGCAGCACTTTCTGATCAGTAGGTATTTAAGGAAGCAGTCTCTGAGTGTTGCTTTCTGCAGTGTGCATTAGGACAGCCCAAGGTTTTTGCCCCAAGATACATGCCTGTGGTGGGGGACAGGGAATCTTGGTTGTGACTCCTGAATTTGGCTCAAGAGTAAGTTTCAGGAGCAAGCACCCACTCAGGCAATGTGGAAAACAAACAAGAAAATCCTCCTGCTCTGGGCCGACAGGGAAAGCAAAGATCACCTTGGCCTTCCTTCCTGCCCCTGTACCCACCCACCATGGTCTGTAGCCAAGGGAGCATTGCTAGAGATGAAAGCTTCCAACAGCTTAGTGAGGCAGTATATCAGGGCCTCTCCTTGCATCTCCTCACTCGGTGTCAGGAGAGATTCTGTCTGGGCTGGTTATATTTATAAAACTGCAGTGAGCAATGTGAGTGTTGCAATGAGCTCCCAGGGCTAAATATGGCTTTGGCAGATACTCTTAAGCTTCACTAAATCCCCTTCCTTAGGGAAGGAGAGCATCTCAGACTGTCTATCACCCTGGCTCTGGCCAGCCTTGGCACGTGGCAGTGCCTGCTGTCCCCAGAGGCTTTTGGCAGGGCTTCATGTCAGGCAGCAAGGCTCCTAGGAAGGCAGGGAGAAAGTCAGAAACAAAGAGGACTGCAAAAATGTAGGAGGTTAACCCATGGTAAAGCCACCTGACTTTTATTCTCTTCTATTCTTATTTATGCCCTTTGAGGGTCAGGCTGGTCCCTGCTCACAGTTTTGGGCAGCTTGTATGGCTTGGGCATCTGGGGCACCACTTGCTGCATTCCTGGGTTAACAGCATGGCTTTCAGAAGGTGGTGGTCTCCAAAAATCAGATAGAGATGTTGGGAAATACCAAGAGGAAACCTAAGAGAAGCAGTATGGCTGTGCTTAGAGACCTGGAAAACCTGTGAGGCCTCAAGACAGCAGCGAAACCATCGCTCCTGTGGCACATACTTGAACTTCTGCCAGGGGAAAACTTCTGAGGTTTAACTAACAAATGGAGGCATTTTTCTGCCACAAAGAAGCTCTCTTTTGAGTCTGGGAAACCTAATCCACTTGCAATGCTGACGGCTCATGGAAAAGTTTGGCAGATGGAAGCGGGGCAGAGTGCCAGGGATGTGGTGGAGTGGAGGTGTCCCATCCAACAAGTCGTGTCTCCATCCCACTTCAGCTCCTTTTGAGAGAGGCACAAGTGTCTACCAGGGCAGATGTGCCTTGTGGGATGATCACGTGGACTTCTTAGGAGCCTTATGGAATTTGCTTGGCAGCGCCAACACCCAGTGCACAAGAAACTGCATCTTTTCCCAACAAGCTTTCCTTAAAAGCTGGCACTGTCTGTGACTCAGTTCCCTCTGCAGGTCATGGACACCTGTCTTATCTCCTGTATGTGTTACAAAAATAAATACATCAACAATTGCAAGAAGCACTGTCATTAGTGTATGTCCTACAGATAGGAAGAAAAAAAATGCTCTGTGATTCCATGATTCAAATGCATCACAGCAGATCACCAGCAGATCACTCACTTCTGCAACAGCAGGGAATTCCAGAATCTCTGTGCTGGCTGCTCTTCATCTGCAGTGAGTGGCTGCAGGATTTGGGATTCCCAGCAGCTTGGGAGCGAGCAGACAGTGATGCCTCAGGTGCTGCAGGTTGTTCTGGTGGCACCACGGTGCTCCCAGTGCTTGGGCCTGGCAGAGAGCTGCCCACACTCAGCAGCACAGGGACTCCCAGCCCCTCTCCAGTGCCAGCTGCTCCTGGATTTTCACCTCAGGCAGCCAGTGGAGACTGGCCCAGGCTGCCTCTGGGCACTGGGGAGCCATGGGAGACTCCTGCAGATGTCTCTGTGCCTCCTGTTCTGGTGGTAATTCTAGCTCCAAATCAATACAGCAAGACCCATGTGAGACATCACATTTTCTGGCTTTACTTCATTATGTCCAGAGCACCCAGGAGAGGTAAAATCAAGGGGAGTTTTCCCATCTTTGCAATCCTCCTTGCCTATACATTAAATAACAATGGAAATATATTAATTCTGTCATCAGTAGAAAAGACACACTTGTCCTTCCCAATATTTGTTGGCTTCCAAACATTACCCTGACATTCCTAATCTCTTTTACTCTCTCAAAATACAGGGGGTTTTTTTAACAGGTTTCTAGTGTAGACAAAAAGCCACTGAACTTCCTACAGATAGTGTGTCCTCCATGCTAAACAGTCATCCTCCTTTGTCCTGAGCCTGAAATGAAGCCCAAGATGAAGCAGGATGCTCAGCTGTCCACCTGGGAACACTGGGACAGTGGGGCCAGGGCAGAGCATCTCTGGTTGCTGAACTGATGGGATACCAGCAGCCCCACTGGGAAATGATTGATTAGCTTTGCCTTTGCCATCTGCTAATTAGCTAAAGGGATGGATTTGCAGCTCCAGAGAGCTGCCTGAGGGGAGGAAAACAGCCGAAGACTTTGGTCCCCTCAGGTCAGTGCTGACAGCAGGCAGCAGCTCTTGAAGCTCCCAGCAAGGAGCAGCTCAGGGGTCACGTTTTCTCCAGCCAGGAGCCACTTGCTGCCCCTGCCCTGCTGCCTCCATGGTGAAAAAGGGAAGGAAGGGAGAGAGCCTGCTCTAAGTGCTTGACTTTAAATGTCTCAGTGACTTTAAAATTAACATTTTAAATTTATGGAGTGAATCCATAAACCCCTACATTGTGATTGTCAGAACAGGGAACTGCAGGATCACCCTGGGTTGAAATTCAGCCCCCAGCTGTATTCAGGCCTTAATATCTGGGAGCAGCATGGGCAAGTGAAGGGCATGGTTTGGTTCCAGGACTGGATAAAATTTCATGTGTTATGTCCACTTCATTGCCTACATAGAAATTATAAAAATGTACTGTATTTTAAAACTGCAGTCATAGGACAGCAGTTTCCATCTGAATGATAATGAAACACGCTCCAAGGTTACACTGGGACTTTGCTGGTGCTATTAGAGATCAGCTCAAAGCTACAAAAGAAAAAATATATTGCACTAATAAGTGTTCCTCGTGTATAAGTTCCCCTTCAGGAGTAATTAAATGTGACTTTTTTTTTTTTTTCCTCTAGATGGCTGATTTGTGGGATACCTGTCATATTTTTGTCTGAGGCTCGAAAAAGAGAATCTGAAGACTGAGATATTTAAAGACAGCAACAACTCACCCTGGGGAGAATTCCCACCTGCCTATGACAGGAGCTACTGCTTGGGAAATGTGGTGCCAGGTCCATGAGTGAGGCCACAAGGGTGAATTCAATGTACCAGAGAGAAACTGCATGGGCTTGACCCTGCACCTTCTTTTTCATGGGGAATAGCTCAGCTCCTCCTTCAGCTCTCATGTCTGTCCCTCCCAAGGAAATGCTTCCAGAAAGGGGAGGCTCAGTCTTTCAGGAAAGTCTCTGAATTGCTGGGAGGCACCACCCCACACTCTTGCATGGCCATGAAGATAAATCCAGCTGTGCAGCCAAGGGATGAGCCCAGGAATGGACCTGGGGTGCAGTGGGGATACACCTGAGGGGTGCACCCAGGGATGCACCCCTGGCTTTTTACCTAAGCTGAATTCACACCTTTTGTCCAGCATGGAACAGGCTGCCCTGCAAAGTGCTGGAGTCTCTGTTCCTAGAAACATTCAAAACCCTTGGCAGAGTTAGGTAAATGGTGGGACTTGATCTTAGAGGTCTTTTCCAACCTTACTGATTCTATGACTCTCACCTGGAATCCTGAATAAACATTAACCATCACAGGGGCTGATTTTTCCAGTGTGACGAATTCCAAAAGAACTGCATGAAACTCACTATAATTACACCTCTGTGGCTCAACAAATCACATCAGGCTTCTCCAAGTAAAACTCATCAGCAACATGGGATTGTCCATGTCTGGAGATGAGCAGCTGCTGTTCCAGACACCTGTGCTGGAAGCTGGGTATGAACAGGGAGGGCAATGCAGGACTGGCAGGGTGAACCTCTGGGTCTCCTCTGCAGAGGGACAGTGACAGATTTGACCTCCTGGCTGCTTGTGTGGATGAGGGGGAGAGGAGGTGGCCAGACAGGTCTATTGAGCATTTTATGCTACCGAGGCCAAAGGAATTAGTGTGGGGGCTGGGAGGGAAAAGCTTGACTCAAGCTTTCACAGACATACATCCACACAATTAAGGTCAGGGGCTTATGGCAGTCAGTTCTATTTCTATTTATTTATTTGTTTTCTTAATGGCTTGGTTTCAGTGCTGGATGGCTGCATTTAAGCCTGCAAGCTGCTGATTTTGCAATCCTCTCTCTCTGGTGAAAGTGTTTTGTTTATATTACCCGGCATGTGTTATTTCAATTTTTGTTTATCTCTCCTGTATCAATCAGTGAAACAGTCTCAAGAAACAAGGCCAGGCCAAGGAGAAACACGCAGGTTTTGTTTGGACTGAGATACAGCATTCCTGAAAATTGGCTGCACCTCAGAAAAACTCTGTGAATAATGGTATTTACTGCTCCCCTCCTTGCAAACAGAGCTGAAACCCAGGCTTTTCCCACTAGAATCTTGATAGGGAAGGCAGAACTGATTAACTCCTGGCTTCCCTCACTTTATTACCTCTTTGGATGGTAAAAAAAAAAATTCCTTTTCTGGGACAAGCCTCAGGATGGACTTGGCCACCCTTTTCTCTTTCATCTGTGCTGAAGGCTGGTAGGGAACCTCTGGGTTTAGCAGACCCTGCAGAGGTCTCCCGGGCTGTCAGGGTTGTGATCTGCTCTGTGGGCAGCAAGGGGGAGAGGAAAGGAGTGGGATCACTGCCACTGAGGACCCAAGCTGTATTTTCATTTTGGACTTGAGGTTTTTGCCTACTTGAATTAAAACAAGAGACTGTTCAAAAAAGCAAACATGGGGAGGGGAAAAGAGTGCCAACCTACAATTGCTGGGTAGGTCAAAGAAATGGGTTTCCTAACAGGAATTTGACAGCTCAAGGATTTACAGATGAAAGCTTAAGAACATCGCGCATGTATTTGTGCCTGAGAAGAATCTAAAAGTATATAAATACCAGTTAAAACGTATTCTAAGAAAAAACCCAACACACTTGTACTCGAATCATTACAATTCAAACAAAGCAATTGTCAATTCCCTAGCAATTTACATTTAAATGCACGATATAATTCTCATGCTAAATTGTCTATTTCCAGCTTAGACCTTACTCAGAGTGTGCGTGGGAGGGGAGAGGAAGGCTCTGGCTGCACTTGTGGATAGCCACTGGTCTGGGGGAGCTGTGCTGTGCAGCTGAGCTGAGTGACCTATTTTCCTGGTTTCCCTCAAACAAATGGGGACACTCAATTTTCAGCAGAGAAACAGAAACATTCTCACCTCAAAAACACAGAGGAGATGGGTAGATCTGGAAAAACAGGACAAAGATCAAAATGTTCAGTGGTAGCAGGGCCTTAATATGACATTTTTAGACATGATCAGGTCCCTCATCAGGCAGAAAGGTCTTGTCCTGTTCCGTTCTCAAAACCAAACCCTCTCCCAGAACTCTTCGTATTGCAACATATTTCTGCTAACAAGATAAGGCTTGCTGTAACATCAGCCTGCCTACACGTCATCCACTGCCTGCTTCCCATCTGTTAGTCTTGATATTTCCTTAATCTCTTTCTCTCAAACAGCTCCATGAATAGTTCCCCTCTGTAGCACAGGGAGTGAAATTGGAGAGCTCAGCATTGCTCTCTGGGAAAGGCATATATTGGTTTGAAATTAGAAGCTTAAAGGCCCAGGCAGGTTGGCTGTTCCTTGAGACAGCAGAGAGAAATGCAGTGCAAAAATGGAGGGAGAGCTGAATTTGAAGTGCCTGTTCTTTAATTATAAATGTTCTTCCTCCAAACAGCTTTTCCTAACAGCTGGTCATCCATTACGCAGAGTTACTGAGGTTTTCAGACAGGAGATCAATAAATGGGATTTTTTTTCTTGGCCAGGAGAAACCATTACATAATGGCTGTGTTTCTTCCCTCTGCTTGCCAAGCTTTCAGGAACTGGCAGGCGTTCAAGGCAGTGAGGCTATTCTTAGATGAGGGGCACAGCATCAAGCTCAGCAGCAGCAGCAGCAGCAGCAGCAACGTGGTCTCCAATGCCTGGGAGGGCATCCAGGGAGGGTCAACATGGGACAGGCCA
>VYXD01003410.1:1317391-1335223 GCA_013397195.1 Hylia prasina
AAAAAAAAGACCAACCTGCTGAAGGATTTGTCTCCTCGAGATAATAGCCTGTTCAGGAGACTTGTCTCACCTTTCATTGGGGTTCCTCAGAAGGGATCCCACCTCTCAGGCAGCTCCTGAACAACAGGGTTATTTTTGACCAAGGCTGAGACTCTCTTCTGAGCCCTTTTTGGCCCAGTTTTACCCCAGGACCACTGTTCCCCCAGGGGAAGGCAGCCACCCTCACTGAGCTGTGCATGGGCAGGAGCAGGGAGCCCCTGCTCAGGTGTGGTGGGAGGCACCTGCAGGAGCAGCCGCGGGAGGGCAGGAGGGGCTGTCCCCGCTGGACATCAGCATGCAGGAGGGACAACAAGCAGAGGGACACGTCACAGGCCAGACCCTCATGGGGTGTAGATCAGTGAATTGTCCCCAGACTCCCACCCTTCAGAGCAATGGATGTGTGCTGCCTGCAGGCTGCCGAGAAAGAGTTAAATTCCATGATTCAGCAGGCATCTGCTCAGCTCCCAGGAAAGCTTCTTTGCTCAGAAGATTTATGTCAGTCTTGAGAGAAGGGAACCAGACCAAACTAAAGCAAATCAACTGCATTTTAGGAAAATATCCTTTTTTCCCTGAACTTCTGAGAATTTCCTCGTTACATCTGCTATATTAATTTTTTTTCATTTTTGTGACACAGTACTGCAAACTTCTAGTCCTGGGAATAACTTCAAAACATTTAAATCATTCTCCATTCTTCAACATTTGGATGTTAAAGTACTTTACAAGTGTTCGTGGGTGTTGGCCAAGATTTTCAAAAGCAACTATTTATTCTATGTGCCTACATTTTTGGATGCCTCCCTGCGCTGCAAATTTCTGTAATGGGGCTTCATTTTCAGAGGTGCTGGCCTACCCAGCCTCTGCAGATGGAGTCAGAGAAACAAAGCTACTTATCTTTTTTTTTGAAAGCCTGATCTTTAATTTGGCAATACCTCTGTGCGAGAAGAATGGTCAGGAGTTGGGGGATGTGTACAAGGTCACACAAGAAGGCTGGGACAAGCCAGGCATGAATTAAACTTTGCTCAAAATCACCTTAATTCCAAGGCCGTTCTTGCATTAGCTCCAGCACAAAAGAAGTACCTTCTTTGCAGGAAAAAGTTGTTATTTTCACGACCAAAAGAGCTCTTAAGGAGAAACAAATGCATTCTTGGCAACTGAAACCAAATCTAGTATTTGATTTTTTTGTTTGTTTGTTTTGGTTTTTTTCTGTAATTTTAGCTTTTTGGGAAAATAACAAAGATACTGAGGCAAAAGATGGAAACAAATGTGGGATCAAGCAACATTTTTCCAGAAGGGCAAGCGCAGAGTCCTGGACACTTTGCCAAATAAAGACAACTTGGCTGATAAGAATGGCTCAGCAAATGAAGCATGTGAAGAAAAATTGTAGTAATCAAAAGGGGCCTCCAGTCTCATTTATTATTATTTTTTTTTAACATACGACAATGACACAAAGGTAGAAAGGAGATATGACATTTAGGCTTTAAAATCATCACTGCAGCCTCGGAGAGGGACTGACTGATGGATTGGGTTAATTAACTATCCATTACTGGTGTGTCCAGCACAGCAAACGCCGGATCAGCCGCCGGCCGATGCCACACGCGGCGCTGGAAGGATTTCATACAAAGAGGTTTGGAGCAGGGAAAGCAGTTCCTGCTTAAATAACTCCTAATGGAGGACTGTGTTTGAACAGTGATGAGAGGCTTTTATGTGCCTTCAGCGCTGTGAAAGAGCTTAAAACGTGAACTCTCAGCTCTCTCCTGGCCAGAGGAGATGAATGAAGGTTGTCATTGTTCAAGGCGTCATCGCCATCAGAAGAAATTTCAGACTCCGCCGGGAAGGGGAAGCAGTTTTTCATCTGAGAAGCCTTATCTATTGTGCAGAGCTGTATTCACAATACAGATTTTCTTCTGGGCAGAGACAGTGCAGCTCATTCTTGCCCCACTCGTGCTCTGTCTGGCCGCTCAGGTGGCACAGGTGTGCTCTGCAGGACACCTGAAGGACACGGTGACAATGTCCCTGTGGCAGGGCAGCAGAGCCAGCACTGGTGGTCCGGGCTGTCCTGCAGGGTGCTGCAAGGACAGGGCAAAGGCACGGACCCTGTGTGTGCAGGGCAGCCCTGGGGAGCCTCCTGTGAGCTGTTAGAGCAGCTGCAAACGCTGTGCTGACACATGTCACGTGTCACTTTGGCCTTTCCCTGAGCTAGAAGCTAGAAGGAGCAAAGTTATTATAAAGTTAATGTTGCTTTTCCCTTCCATGCCTGCAATTTCTATACCATATTCCTTAGGAAATACCGAATTTAATGGGATACAAAGGGAGGATTTAGCCCATGGCAGTGCAGTGGTCAGGAGGAAGAGATCTGGGGACTAGGAATGCATCTTTGGCGCTCACCTCTTAGTGAGCTTCTGATACAAAAAACCCCCATGATTTGCGCACATTTCTTGTGGGACTTCTGCAGTCCTGACTGCTCAGAAAACTATTTTGTTGTCCATTTATACTCACATTAGTCACACCTTGTGTGCCACAGAGTGTGGTGGCCAGACTTGGATCTTATACCTGTGTGTAAATTAACATAGTTGTCCATCTTCCCTGGTGAATTAAATTCTGTGGGCAAGGGATACCAGTAATCACTAATTCCTCTTCTGAACAAATTGAGTGTAGCAAGACTAGACCACAGATGCACTTTTAGCAGATTGAGGCCCATGATTTCAAACTGAGATACCTTTGCTTGTACAGTCCTGCTGCTGGCTCACACCGAGGTATTTTTGTAGCCATTTCCCAGAAAGGGATTCCATATCTCACTGGAAAAAAATAAAAAAACAACAGAAAAACAAAAAAACAAAAACCTTAAATGGGATTAGCACTGTCTATGTACAGAAAAGCAGTGGAATAAATGAAAGGGATTGCTAGGCTCTGAATTTCCCATCTGCTGGCTGCTAGCTGGTGACAGGATGGCCTGAAAATTGTTCCAAGAGAGGAGTACATAGCACAGAGCATTTCCAAGAATAAAGCTCTTTTTCCAGGAATTAATTCTAAATTTCAACCATTCAAATTAACCTGCCTTGAGGCCCCCACAGTGTGCACTCACCAACAGGAAGCTCTTCACTCATGGGGAAAAAACCACATTTCTGAATCCTGCATTTGACTTAAAGATGTGAAACCTGTAATTCTACTAATTTTAGGAATGCATGGCAGCAGAGCAGGAGGCCAGCAGAAGCTGAGAACCCTTTTGCTGGCAGCAAAAACAAACCAGGCAGCCTGAAAATTAACCCAAACAGCGCACACTTCTCAGAAAACCAAGCAACTATTCATGCAATGGAAAGGCATTTTTTTAGTGGAGGAGCAAATAATTTTGCATGGCTAATTAGCCCAAAAATTACAGAGGAGAAAGCACAAAGGAACTTGTTTCTGTGGGTTATAACTTGCTCAGTGTTGTGCAAACCCTTGCAAAGTGCCTTGCTTTCAAGATTCCCAAGGAGCAGAAGGGAAGGACAGGAGCCCTGGCCCTGCAGCAAAGTGTGAGATGTTCCTGGGGGCAAAAACAGTGAAAGAAAAGAAACAGCCCCAGCAAGGGAGATCCCCCCTGAGGAGACTGCACTGCTCATCCCCATCCCAAGCAAACCTTCCTCACCTGAAGTGCTGAGGAGCATTTCCACCCCCAGTGCCCCACGTCTCCCCCAGGTTGGTCAATGCAGCCACAGCAAAGGTGGCATGTCAGGAACAGGGTGCAGGCTACAACCCTGAACACAGCATTGTTCCAGGGACGTCAGACAGCCCAGGGAGGTGTTCCAGGAGGAACAGCTGTTTTTCCAGGCCCTACTCCATCCCCCATGGTTCTGGAACACAAGTTCACCTTGGTGGCACCTCAGTCCAATTCCTGTGTCCAGCTGCACAGACACAGCATCTCTGGAGATACAGTGGATCTGGCCTCACTGTTTTTACAGAGGAAACTAAAAGTAATTGAACAAAATCTGTTTTTGATTAAAGAGATTATATCTCATAGAGCTTTTTTTCTTTTTTAAATTGCACTTAAATGGCTTTTATGTAGCTTGTTATTTTGCAATAAGATTAACACCAAGGTGGATTGAATTACCTGTTAATTCAACACATAATTTACTGGTACCTCCATGTGCCATCCAGGATATATTTAAAGACGTCTTGACAACGGATCCATAGAGCACACAATAAGGACATCATTACTTAAGAAGATACATCCCCAAAGAGACACATGACATTAACCCCATCTGTAGATGAGTAATCAGAGCTAAATCAGGAACATTCCCATTTAATCTAAAAGAAATGGTGCCCTATAAATTCCACATACAAAAATCCTAGCAATTTACCACATGATTAAACCATAGTGATTTTTTTTAATACAGCAGTTTTGCTGAAATATTTTAACTTGGGATCCTAAAAAAAAAGATTTATAGCTCTGAATGCAGCGCTCCTGCTTGGGATAATCAATACTGATTTTAATATACTTTTTAAAAGATTTATTTCCTTGTTGCGGAAAAGATTTAAATTGCAGGGTGCCAACAACTGATGAATTATGATTTAGGGCCAAATCTGTTTCACTTGGAAGAATGGTGATTTTAAATTCAATGAAGTTTCTCTGATGAGTAGAACAAGGAAATTTTGGCCCACATTTTTCTTGAAAACTCACCAATGAAGTAATTATCTTGTCACGCTGACAGCCATGTGTATTTATGGCTGGGAAGCTTCACGCCCTGTAGACATGTGACAGGCAGGCACTTTCTTTTTCTTCTCCCAAGGCTGCCTCGTGCTGTGGCGGAGCGAGGGTGGGAGAAGCTCCCAGGAGTGTGGATGTGGGGTCACAACAAGCACACACACAGCTCCGTACCCTGGGTGTGCTGACTTCACGTACCTGAGGAATGCTCTCTAAGGTTTTGGGGTTAAATGCCCTGTGAGAGGGAGCACGGTGGGACTTTCCTCACCTCTGCACGCTGAGGTGGTGTGAGAGCCTAGCCAGGGGCCACCAGGCTCTCACTGCAGTGCCCTGCTCTCACCCAGGCGATTAATGCTCTGTATCTGCAGCACGATAGTTGGATAAAAACCTGGTATTTAATCTTGTCCATCCCCAAGCAGTTCGTGATTGCTCCCCAGAGTCTATTCATGAGCGCTTTGTTCATTCCAGTTTTAAATGACTCAAGAGCTGATAGGGACTCCACCACCTCCCGTAGGAGATAAATCAGTGCACTTAAATAAAAGACAAGATGGTATCTAGCATGCTGTTCCTACAAGATTCACCATTAGTTCCTACCCCAAGGCAAGCATGAAATAAACATTCCCTGCTCCCAGGTTAAGTGCCTGCCTTTCCTTTGGTACAGTGTGGTACGGATTGTGCTATCATCAACATACGAAATTAACTTCTGCCCAACGCTGACAGAGACACATTTAACATACATAGTTTGGCACCACATCCAGCATTAATTTCCCAGCCCCAGACACGAGGAACGGAAAAGCTTTATTAGATCTCTCAGTCCTGCTCACTGTTAGGCAAATGATTTGCTTCTTAGTGACAGCCCCTGGAGTTTTCTCCAGTCCAAATTGCAAAATCCCGCAGCACAAGGATCACCTCTCTGTGGACTGCACATTTGTCTTCACATTTACATTTACATCTTTATTTTCTGTATCTTTCTTAAAGTTACCCTTATTTTTTTAAATGCACTTCGAGGATACCCTTTCACTAATTCCTTTCCACTCCTTTTTTGGCCCTTCTGTAGGATTTTTCACGAGTTAACACATCCATCTCCTCCTAATGACTGTGAGATTGAAAGTGACCTTTTAGATTTTACTTCTAATAGCTGATATCTTTCTTATGCAGAGGCCTGAAGGATGGAAGTGGCATCTCAAGCAGGTTCCCCATGGCCACTGGGCAGATGTGCCCCTATGACAATCTCTTTGCTATGTCCTCCCTCCACCAAGGCCAGATCCCAAAGGTATGCCAAGCTCCCTGTTTCCACCAGCACCCTTGCTTCTTTCTGTGATGAGATGTATTATTTCTCTTCACATGGATTAACTGCAATTTTCCTATTTTTAACATTAATGTTATTTTACTCTAACCACATTTCCCCTCATATCTAGGCAATTACAAGACAATTCACTGCAAATTTTCATGGGGATAGTTCATTACGTACTAGAAAATGTACAATAATGAAGCGTGAAAAACATGGCAGCTTGCAGTGGCATTTCCTTTTCAGACTGAATAAAAGTGGAGAAATACTGTTCTGTAGAGCCTGGGAAGTCTCTGAATTAGGAGCGAGCAAGATTTTTTAAAATTAAAAAATAGGGCACAAACTTCCCAAATAAATGATGGTGTGACTAATTATATATCGATTCTACTTTTTAATTCCTCCTACAGCATTTGAATTGCCTTTTAATTTTCATGATTTTGCAGGTAAAAAAAAAACCCAAAAAACAAAATGAAAAGAGATTGTAACACGTGGCTACATGGTTGGAAATCCATGATATATGCACTGTAAATGTTTGCTTAATGCAAAAATAAATAAGAGGAAAATTCAGTACTTCAAGGGTTAAACCAAATTCCTAGATATTGATTCTGCTATCTGAATAAGCACCTTTTGCCAAACTTGTCCTTCCTCAGAGTGGATGATCAAACATGGTGGTGACAATTTGCTTTATCTCAGACCAGGTGCTCAAGTCAAAAGATGCTTTCCAAAGGGACAAATCTCAGGGAGGAAAGAAGTGGCTGCAATCACATTGGGCTCTCCTACACGAGCAAGCTCTCCAGCACATACAGACAGAGCAGGCACTGTTACAAGAAATTGTGCAGCAAGCTTGCCTCAAGCATTCCTCTCTCCCACAGGCTGTATAATAAATGCAAGAAATGATTCAAAAGGACCATTCTTGCTTCCCTCAGACATATTTTGCTAAACCATAGCAATAAAGATCAACTCTACCAGCTTCCTTTTCTCCTGCCTCATGTCTTTCTGCATCTGTCAACATTAAACTTCATCTAAAGAGTGGGTTTTTTGTATTTTACAGCTCCTTACAATGAGGCAGGCAAGAGATGGATCTTACACCAGGCTTACAGACTTACTGGGGGGGAGTGTAGGAAAAGGGTGTCCTAAAGGTTTTGGGGAGTCATGTACCTCACTGCTAGCACTTGATGCAGGCATATATATGCACCAAATGTAGTATTTCCATCACATCAGGTCTGCATCTGCTCCTCCCTCCACTGGAAGGAATCCAAAACTTTTTCTGGTTGCTGCCCTTTAGCTATCAAAGCCAGCACTTGGAATAGGAACAAAATATGTAATAGTTTCAGGAAAACTTGCTTCTCACAGATCGCTAAAAATGGAAATAGTTTTAGTAGCAGTCTCTGAAGATGGGGTGGACTGGGGATTTTATGGAAGAAGGGGGAACTTGAGGAGCCTGCAGGCAGCTCACACTGCTCACTTTTCATGCCAGAGCTCATCTCCTGAAGCCTGAGGAGAGCAAAGGACAGTGTTGGGAGCCAACATGTTAAATGCCTCAGGCTTTCCAGTATAAAGACCAAGAGCTGCAAACAGGCAGAAGTGTTGCAGCAAGCTGCTCAAGGACCTTGCTATCCTGGCACAAGAGAGGTTCCCATTGCTGGGGCAGGTTTTTGCACATCCCTGGCTTTCCAGGAGACAGTAACATTATTCCCTGGCAAAAGCTGTCCCCAGGTCTTAGCATTTGACCTCTACCAGCTGATTCTTTTGGCTTTGCAGAAAATGATCCATGGTTCCTGCACATCCCCACCCCCAGCCTCTGCTCTGCCCTTGAACAGAGGCTCCCTGAAGATCTGCCTGCAGTGCTGATCGTTGCTTTCCTTGGAAATCCTCTGGGGAGCAAAGCTATGAGAAATGCTGCATTTACCTCTGCACACCATTGCCAGCTGGGAAAGCAAGATTTTCCACTATTCCAGTGGGCAAAGGGTTAAGTTGTGAATTATAAAACTGAGAGAAGGGTTCCTATAAAGTGAAATAAAGCAATAAAATGCAGCTACACTTTGTATTTACCCAGATTTTTTTCCGAGCTGTTTCAGAGCCTCAGCTGAAGCAGTGGTTGAGCTCCAATCCAGGGCTGGCTGCTCTGGAGCTTTTTTCCCAGTCAGGGGTGCTCGGTCCCTCTGCCAGGATAATCCTTCTAGCTTAAAATAGGCTCTAGCTGCAAGGCTCCCACAAACGTTACCAAATCACTGATCACAAGCAGCATTCCCTGGATGCATTTCTTATTAAATGAACAGCATTTGCTTTGAGTTCATGAAAACCAAACCTGTGTTCTTCACAGGGAACACATATTTGGCATTTTGGTGACTTCAATAACCTTGTTACCTTCCTCCTCTTCCCAAGAACAGAGCTAGTGTTGATTTGGGGTGTCCTGATGAAAAAATGACCATTTACAAATCATTATGCTGAAATGACTGATGAAAACAGGAAGTATGTGGATTATCACAGAGAAAAGAGACTGGCAAGCACTAGAGAAGAGTCCAACAGCACATTGTGTGGGTGAGGTAGGTTGAGGGGCTCCAGTAAAAGAAATAAAGGAGGACATCACACAGTGATGATCGTGGTGTCCTGCATAGGGCCATGAGCTGGACTCAATGATCCTAATGCGGCCCTTTCAATTTAGCACATTTCTCTGATTCTGTGACTGAAATATGTGCAGGTTGCTAATTTACACCATCATTTTATTTTATTTTTCATCAGCCATAGGCAGTGCTTGCATGTAACCCTGGTAACTCATCATCCTGTATGCAATATCCTCGTGTTGGACCCCTGGAGCTTTTTGAGGTGAGAGAGCATTGACTGCCACAGAATGGGTGCATGGCAGCCATGCAAATGGACCTGATTTCCAAGAGTCTCCTGACATGATTTTCAAAAGCACAGAGAACTAGACTGTAGCCCTGGTTCCAGGCCTGATGTTTTGGTTTTCTGAAATTCTTTCCCAGGGAAGCTTGAAAAACATGATCAATTTTTTTGTAACAATACTTATGTTGTTCATTCCTTCTGACAGGAGGGACTTCTTGATGTCCCGCTGGTTTGACCAATGTGATTGAAAAGGTTTGCCTTTGTTTCACCAATCAAATTGGTCTGTGTAAAATAGTATGGAAGGGAGACACCATCCCTAAATAAAGAGTCATTTTTAGCCTTCTGATTCTTGGAGTCTGTGTCCTTTGTGGTGTAAAACAGCAACAGTAGAGCTGTGCAGAGTCAAGAAGAGACAGAATGGTGAGGTAAAATGGGAACTCGGGAGCTTCTAGCTCCATTTCTTCAGCTATCATTGGCAAATTCCCTTCTCCAACTTTCTCATTTTCAGTGTTTTTTGGTGAGAGTTAACATCTGATGGTCACTGCCTGGCTCAGGGGCCCTGCCCTGTCCTGCCCTTGCAGGGCAGTGCCCACCCAGCCAGTGTCCCTGGGATCTCAGCTCAGCTGAATGCCTGCCTGCAGAGCTTCTGGTGCTTTCCTTTCTCCTGGAAGTGTGTGTCTGGGAATGCCCAGGGAGTCTCACTTAGCAGAACAATGAAACACAGGCCCATTACTCTGCCTGTCAAGTTACTTATATGCTTCTCCATCACTGCAGTGCCTACTGTCTTTGTGTTGTTGTAGATGAAAGGAATTTATTCCCCAAGGTAAGGAAATGTTAGCCCTAGCCTATGAACCTTGAGCTAGAGGCTAAGACCACACAGGGAAGTTTGTGGCTCATTGGGGAAATTCACTGCTCTCTAAACCAACTTCCAAATCCTGCTTTCCTCATCAGCTCTTCTCCATTTCATTACAGCACGTCCCTTGACATCAAATAAGGCTTTTGCATCTATTTTTCTTTTCTATTCCAAAAAGAAACTTCTGGCAGTCTTTCTTGAATTTAATATTTTCTTGAAAAACAATATTTTCACAATGATCACTAATGAGATTCCACAGCCAACCCCAGAAATAGATCCTGTATTTCCAATTCTTGCATAAAGCAAGGAAGGGGAGTATGAAACCATATCATTTATTTTTTTAGGTGACAGAAAAATACAACTGAAACAATCTTCCTGAAACCTTGTGAGAGCACAGTTCCATTTGGTTATAACACTTCTAGGCTGAATATTCTCCTTGAAAGTTTAACTCTGTCTCCAAAACCACTGAAATGAATGATTTGCCATTGGGGTCTACCTGTAGGAAAATTCTCACGTACATCAGAGGAGCAAAACCAGGTCTGATGTGGGGTGATGCTGCAAATACTCCTCTAACAAGCTTTAATGCCCAAGTGTGTTGACGTGCCAAAGTTCACAGACAGTGAGGAGCATCCTCCTATGGGAAAAATTGCTTATTTTCTTGTCCATGCCCAAACCCAAACATTTGCTTCTCAGGGATGTTCCTACTCCCTCCAGATAAATCATCCTGGCAGGAATGACTCAGCAGGGGATAAATTTCATCAGGGGCCAGGATATCACTTCATCCTTCCTTTCAATGTAACAGGAGGTTTTTAATCAGGGACTCCTTCTGATTACTCCCAAGTGCCATAAACAACCAGGATTTGCTATCATGCTTTTGGATTGTTACCAAAATCATAGTGATATAATACACACCATGCAAAAAGTTATTACCACTGCAAGTGAAGAAAAAGCTTGCAATTAAAAAGCACTCACTTCCATGCTGGCTGCTTTAAACAGCTCCTGCTATTATCATCTCTGATAATAATTAATACCCATTTCTTACACAGTCCAGAGGTCCTCTGGCAGATTGGAAGAAGCTGCATTTGGGTTTGTCTATTTATTTATTTATTTTAAGAAGTGTTGTCATCAAGAAACCTGTGAGACCCAAGAAAGGGTTGATTGATCACAAGGTCCTATCAAATGTCAAAGCTGGCCCTCGCTGACCTCCCATCTATTCAGAACTGCTTTGATTTAATCTACAAACTGGCTGCCTCTCCTGCCTGTGAGTTCTGTCTGTAACCCATGTGTCAGTGTTTTGAGATATGACCTGTTTCACGCTTCATTCATCTCATCTGAAGGACGGAAATTAAACTGGAGGGTCAGCAAGGGGCACAGCTCAAAATACACACACATTAAACTGGAGTCTTTTGTTTGGGCCCATCAGAAGACTCAGATCAACCATCAAAAATAATATTCAAGTGGAATTGATTTTCTTTTTCCTATTGAAATTTGTAATACTAATAGATGTGGAAGGGTGGCAAGCCTTGTCACAGAAGGAGAAATAATCATGGTGCCTTCTAAAAAGCTTGTGACAATTTTAATTGTATCAGTATATGAGTGTGTGAACACCTCTAGGTTTAGTAGTGTGCAAAAGGCAGCATTTCCATTCTAAATCCAGCATTTCAAGCCTTTTTATGCTGATCATGTTACTGCTTGAGCTGAAACACAGTGGAAAGTTCACAGCATGGATCACAATGTTTTAAACCTCATCTGTCTTCCTTGAGTTTTGTTATAATTTGGAAAATGCTTAGCTCAAGTTCTTGCCCTGTGGAACACAGCCAGCAGTTCAGATGGATAATTCTCAGGGGCAACCAGAGCTTTACAGAGCAATTTTCACACTGACTTTTCCTTGGCGAGGAGAGTGAGTATGAAGGATGAAGCCTCCATGGCCATGTGAGCCTTCATGCACTCCTACAGCTCTGTCACGAGCTGCACTGACTCAGAGATGTGCCCCTTGCCTGAACTGCAGGGCAAGGCAAGGCTCCTCCAGGCTGGACCAGGTGAATCCCAGCTCCACAGGTATCAGGATGCACCCTGAGATGCTCATGGAACAAACCACATGCACCCCAGACACTCCATGGGACATGCAGCTGAGAGAGAAGATGTTTCTCCTTGCAATCCCTTCTTTCTCTCAGGTATGTAAAAAATTCCCAGCCTGAGACACAGTCCATAGAATCACAGAATATCCTGAGTTGGAAGGGACCCACAAAGAGCATCACTCCAACCCCTGGCCCTGTACAGGACACCCCAGGAACCACACCACATTCCTGAGAGCATTCTCCAAATGTTTCTTGAGCTCTGTCAGGCCTGGGGCTGTGACCACTTCCCTGGGGATCCTGTTCAGTGCCCAGCCACCCTCTGGGTGAGGAATCTTTTCCTAATATCCAACCCAAAGTCCCCCTGGCACAGGTCCAGGCCACTCCCTCAGGTCCTGCCACTGGTCACCACAGACAAGGGATCAATGCCTGCCCCTCTGCTTCCCCTAATGGGGAATGAACCTTTTGATATCATGGTTGATAAAAGTTCACTGCACTAACCCCTTGGGTACGTAGACTACTACTAAGTGATGGCATTTAACTAAAGTAGCACCATCCCCACTAAAAAAAAAAAAAGAGCAAATAAAGGGCCTCACCCTCAGCACTCCCTTGGTGATTGTCACAATTTTTGTAAATCATCTTGTCAGTTCAGTAACATAAAAAAGCCCAAATCCCTCTGTTTCATGTCTTTTTTAAACCTAGTATCTATAAGAAATTAATTCAATTAAAACCCCTAACAATTTAAACTTAAAAGCTCAAGGAGACATTGTTTTGGAGGGTATGCTGCTGTTTGCAAACCTGCCTGCCAATCAACAACAGAAAAAAAATATAGTGATTTGTAAAGATGTTTCTTCATTGGAAGAAAAAAACTGGAATGATATTTATCAAAGGCACATTTGCCCTTGAGCCTGAAAAAAGAAAAGCTTGAAAATGCCTTTGAATTCATTTAGTTCTAAGGCATGTCTTTTTGTTCATGCTTAACTGTAGAAGAAAAATTAGGAACAAGTGTGTGCGTATCAGTGCATGTGTTAGCATAGGCTTTAATTGGCTAGGAGTAAATTAATGGCTGCTTGCAATATTTCTGGCAATCTGTTATAAGCTATGTAAATTTTTAAAAGAGGTTTCTTGAAAAGGCTGGCTGAAATCCTGTAATTCATATTCTGCTGGGGGAATTGATTTGAGAAATAATAATGAAATGTTTTACCTCAGTGATGAATCTCAGTTTTGTAGCACTGCAATTTTTTAAATATTCTTGTAAATAATGCTATGAGTGTTTCTAAGAATAATCTACTTGAAATAAATATATCTGTCTCTGAATTAATAGCATTTTTTTCACTGCTCTTTTTTACCTCCTTTGTATGCCAGCATTCCAGGGGTTTATTGCAAAGCCAGCATTAGTTTTGATATTATTATAATAAATTAAAATCCAACATTTGTTGCCATGTGACCTGCTCCAACAGATTTTATTATCAGTTTTTCTACTGAATTCAATGGGAACTTAATCAAATCTTTAAGAGGTAGGTTTTACAGAGAGGAGTTGGAAATAGCCCAACACAGCACTGACCCTTCAAGGCGAGCCTGCCTGGGCCATTTTGGTGGGAGCAGCTAAAACATTGGTTGGGACAGTGGAAAAACATCTAACTTGGCTGCCCAGGGAACTAATTGAGGCTGCAAGAGGAGAATTAAAGACTCACATGAGGTAGGTGAAGGGCATGGAGCTGAACCTCCCACAATCACTCTCCTTCAACACTCAGGGAGAGGGAAACCTCCATGGCAAAGATCCAAATATTGAACCGTGGATCCAAATATTGAACCGTGTGTCCTATGGCCAGCCTGAAGTTCAACATCTACCCTTGAACCACGCAGACCATCCTGGCTCTAGGTGGTCAGTGACCAGCTCTCAAGACCAAAACATAGATCTTCAAAAGGTTCACAGTGCAATACCCGGGGTTTCCCTCTGGTTTCCAGGGAAATTACAGCGATTGCACTTCAGCTGAACACACACCATGTGCCCCAGCAAGTTTTAATTGCTGTTCACCTGAGGGATGCACAGACAGAAAGAGATGAGTCCACTTTTCTGGGGAGCAGCCCCAGAAGCAGGAAATTCAAGCCAAAGAGTCCCACTCCTGAAACAACAAAGAAAATTGGAAACTTTTATTGCTTGTCCAAGGCAGGTAATACTGAATGTCTTTGGAGGAAAGCCCCAAGACAGGAACTGGCTAAAAGCAAATTACTGGTATAGCTTTTATAATGGCTGTAAGTATAGCTCCTGTAATGTGCCTGACTGCCTTAGCTCCACTTTTCTCTTATCTTGTATATCTGACATTTTCCTTTTTATTGCTTAGCAGCATGTAAGAAAGTATCTTGTACTGTCAATAATGCTGTTATCCTTTAATAAAAAATTAGAAGCTACCAAAAAAAAAAAAAGAAAAAGCGAGGGAGGGAAAGAGAAGGCTATGAAAAAATATGGCTCCATGCCTAGAAAACTTCAATATGCTGTAAAGGGAAAAGACTGCTAATTAGGACTTGTGCAGCCTATTCTAGTCCCCTCAGTGCTGCAAGAAATTTAACCCAGTTCACTTGGCTGATGGTTGGAGAAGTGGGAATAGAGTGTGGGAGCTCTGGAATCAGATTATTGACATGATCTATGAAGTAATGAGTCAGTGAAATGCAGCTGGATGCAGGGATTTCACTGCTGGGCTCAAAACACAGAGAAAAGGTTCTTAAATTAAACAGAAGGCTGGTCCACCCCACGGCTCATCATTACACTTGGCTGTACTGAAGCCTCCCACCAGACTAGCCCCACATTTGCTTGTGTGCTGAGTGATGCAAAGCAGGGGAAAAAGGCTTTGGAAAAGCTGACTGCTACTCCAGATGCTCTCAGAGATCAGCCACGCTGTGTCGGAAAAGAGGAAGAAAATGACACGGGGAATACCATGAGAGCTCTGCAGACCACAAGAAGACCTTGTGAATGTCCTCCTTGAGCTCCTAGCTTTTAACATCTCCATCCAAGCTCCACATTTCTCTGGGATAAGTAGGATGCAAACCCGTGTGGAGTGGAGAACATGACCTGGAGTTTGGGAAAGAAAAATGGGATGGAAATGCACCTCTCAGAGCAGTTATCCTCAGAGCTCTCAGCTCTACTCCTTGCACATCCCGTGGCCCAGGTGGACTTTTCCAGGAGCCACCAGCTGGATCTGGTCCCTGCTCATCCAAGGGAAACCAGGAAGAAAGTGCTTCTCATGCAAGACCTCCAGCACAGCTGCTCATGTCATTCCCACTGTTATTCATTGACCTGCTCTTTTGGGAACAGCTGCTCCCAAGTCATTTTAGGTTTGATAGTGTTGGGTTTTCCTCCCTGCACTTTCTAATGACCTGCCTGCAGCTCTTGCTGCTGTTGTTATAATGACCTGGGTAAATCTGTCATCTCGCAGAGATTTTGATGACTTGAACTTGGTAAATGGTGTCCTGATAATGATTTCACTTGAGAAAGATGATATTTTGAAATCTAACTACATGAACTTAGCTGGAGATCAGCAGCTCAGTTATAAACATTTACAGGCAAGAAAATTTAGTTTGAAAAATATGACAACTTTCAGTGTTGTATTTTTGGGTAGAGACAGGTGAAATAACATAAACACCTTCCCTGCTACCGTGGAGTAATAGAGATGAGTTCATAAACAAGAACACCAGCTACCTGCTAGCCCAGCCAGGCAGTAGGCTTGGAAAGATATATGTATACACGAATAACACATGGCTTAATTTGCATACTAATTAATCTGTAACCCCTTATTTGCATATATATTAATCTGAAGGTGCTATATAAAATACTTACTTTTAGGGAGTGCTAGTGCATACTTGCCATTCATGATAATCTTCATTTTAGCTTAAGAAAGGAATTAAGAATGACTTTGGCTAATATTAAAATGCAAGTTCAAAAAGACAAATGGAAAACATCAGCAGCCTTGAGTCCTTGGGGTAAACTCCATCGTGGCTAAGGAATTTATTCAGCCTTTGCAGTTCAATGAGGTGACTCAAAGAGTCAGAGGGGTTCATCACGGCCCTCTCTTCCCCTGGGCAGGTCCCTTGTGCCATCAGCCACAGAAATATGGTAATTCATCCTGAATTTAATGCTGCCTCCCCTCCCAGAAACTGCAGCAGGCATCACAGGCAGAGCTGACAACAGACAAGTGCTCAGGGAGATGTCTCAGCCCAGCCAAGGCAGGGAAGTGGCGATGGGAAAAGCTGAGGGGCTCTGCTCAGCTCACAAGCCTGCAGGGGGCTGAGGTGGGCAAGGTGTGTGCGAGGCACTGGGTCATTGTCCCAGCCTGGTTGTGTCTTTACACCAAAACTACACAAACCAGATACGCTGCTTCATCCAAAATGCAGCATTTAGTTATGGCCAGCCTGAAGGCAGTTTCTTCAGGAAAACTTTGGGGACAAAAGGCTTCCAGGGTATTTTGGACTGCATGCAAAGCTGGGCAGAAACTCCTGCCTTTCTGACCCATGTGCCTGGGGACATGGTTTCATTGTCAGTAAGAGAATTCTCAACTAGATGTGTTAAAAAATGTAGACAACTTGTGCTCCCATGACTGTGGGATGCAGGTGGGTTTCTGTTGCTTGTCCCAAGCAGCACATATGGATGAGGATCTCCTGGCTGGAGCATTGTCATTGCCCTGCCTTTTGAGAGGCATTCCTGTCACAGGAGAGGGCACTGAACAGGAGCAAGGTGATTTTAAGACAACTATTATTTACTGTGCAAGCTTCCATTGTAAACTGTGATTAAAGGTGCTCTTTCTGCTAAGACACAGCTCTTTTTTACTGCAAGCTCTGCCTTTAAATTCTGCTGATATTTTGAAAAGGACAGGAGCAGAGGGAGTGTGATGGGGGCTGGGAAGCATCTCCAGGCAGACCAGGTTGAAATGGCTGCAAGCACAGTGTGCTTTTCTCCCTAGGGTGAAGGAGATGACTGTGGTGCCCAAGGGGATTGATATGGCTGTTGATTTTGGGGAGAAGCCTGTAGTGTTTGCTTTTCACAGAAGGGAAAGCTCATGTACTGACTGATACATTCCCAGGTGGTGTTATAGACCTGTTTAATCCAAAAATATTTTGCAAATCTATACTGAAATCAGTTTCTGGGTAGGCTTATATGTTATAGTGCCATGGCAATAAAATCAACCCTGTGTGATTCCTGTTCTCCTCGGGGGGGTGACTGAAGGGACTCAGGTTATGAGACCTGGCAGCTGGACATCACTTCAGGGGACCTTGGCTTGCACCATGCAGCAAGAGGAGGGGAGAGGGACGTGAACATCAGCCTGCTGAACACTCGTGCTCAGTGAGATCTTGCCCAGGGGGAAAACCTTGCAAATCCTGCAGTTTGCAGAGCCAAGGCAGCAGCTCACGTGGGGGCAGCTGCCTTCCCCTCTCCCGTGGCCACAGCTGTGCTGGAGGTTCAGCCGGGGCCAGGGGAATCCTCTACACTCAGGGCTGCTCCCTCTCCTCTCTGCAGCTGGTCCCTCTGACTGCCATCTGGAAATACCTTTCCTCCTGCTTTGGTGCCAAGGAACAGCTTGCTTACACCTTGCTGCTTCTGCACTACCCTCCATAGTCCTCCCTCTTGCCAAATTCCTCCCTGCAGTCCCCAGTGAACAGCACAACTCCCTCGTTACTGATTTGTTTTTACTGCCTGCCTACGAGCTTTCCAAAGAGTGCTTCAGCCTTAGGAAAACATCCTTCCCCTTTGCAATCTGGATGCTGTTTGCCTGGCAAAAGCCTTCAAGGGATACGGATTCTGGACCGTCACAATTTTAAAGAGGGCCTAGAGAGATCATAGTGCTAATTTTAAACAGATGGCCTTGACACTGAGAGATACCTTGATTAAATTAAATCTGTGCTCAGCAAAGCTCTGGCATAGCTACAGTGACCTTATTTATAGAAGATGCCATTGTGCTGATATCTGTAACACGGACTCTGCTGGGGTTCAGTTTCTTATCGCCTGAAGGGAATAAACAGCACTGGGAAAACACAAAATCTTCTCGCTTTTTTTTTTTTTTTT
>VYXD01003410.1:1341932-1399767 GCA_013397195.1 Hylia prasina
CAGCACAGCCCAGCACAGCACAGCTCAGCACAGCACAGCACTGCTCAGCACAGCCCAGCACAGCACTGCTCAGCACACACAGCTCAGCACAGCTCAGCACAGCTCAGCACTGCCCAGCACTCTGCCGATGCCACAGTGGAGGAGGAAGGAGGAGCCACATCACCACAGGGAAAGGATCAGCCACATCAGTAAAGGCACTGACATCTGTTCTGGGCCTCCAACAATGCATTTTACAATCCCTGCAATGCACTGAATCCCACTCCTGGGTGCTGATCCTTGCTTCCAGCACAATTTCTGTATTTTCTCCACCGAGATTCAAACATAAAAGACAAAACTTGGTCTAATTTTTTTTTTAATTTGTTTTTGTCAGTTGCTCACTATCTAGGTGAGCAAACCAGGATGCTGATCCAACTGGAGAGAGGTGTCTGCTTGCAGCCCTGATGCAGATGCCTGCACAGACAATATTTAAAGCACAGTCCCAATACAAGGTATATCCTGTCACTCATTCCAAGCTGGAGATGTTGCCTAGGTTTCCACTCCACACTGTGTAGGAGAGAAGCCAGCCAGCCCTGGGACACTGATGCTACCCTGGGTCTTACCAAATGGCAGAAAGAGTGGCAGCTACCTAGAAAATGTCCAAATCACTGAGCATATCCAACCTTCTCCCTTGGGCTAAGCCTGGAAAGGAGATAAGAGGCTTTCCAGGCTGAAAAATGCTGGAGCAACCTGTTCAGAGACAAATCTATTCAGCTAGAATCTGGACTGGGGCCAAAAAGAACTCCTCGACTTTCAGCTCTCTCTCTCAACTAGAACATTGTATTCCCATATTTGTTGTGGTCTATTAGTCCTTATTGTTAATTCAAGGCTTATTAAAAATTAACATCTGTTAACCAGAGACACTAATCTCATCCAGACTTTTAAAATTCTTGAGTGCCAATTACCCTGGACTGCTAAACCAAAAAAGTGTAACTCTACTAAGTCTTGTTGAGCATTTTCTTTAGTGGCTATTAATCTGAAAATTATTTCCTTTCCCTCATCTACTGTGAGCACAGCTCTCTGCCGCTGTTTAAAAAGAGCACAGAAAATTTTAATCAAACTTGTTTGGTTTTTCTCTTCATCATTACACTAAATTAAATAAATAACTTTCAGGTGGAAGAGAAAAATCCATGATTTTCTTGTTAGCTCTTTGTGCAATTATCTTTCTTCATTAGAGACACCTGAGACCCATGCCAGAATATATATTAATATATAGTCCAACTTTTAATCGGCTTTCTTTATTATTCATGTTTTTTTGAGTGCTGTTGCTAACTGTCACGTCAGAGGTCTGGTGGGTTATAAGTGGGACCATTAAAAATAGCTCATTTTAGTAATAACATGGCACTATTCATATTTTATTTGGTATTTAACAGTCCACAGGAGACTCTCATGCTTTCTCATTTGCCAGATTGTCTCTTCTAAATGTCATTGTCAACCACTCACATCCAGTTCATCCTCCTGAGCAAAATGGCTTTCATAAAGCCTACCATAACCAAAGCAGCTAAACAGATGGCAGACTGCATCCCTGCAATTTCCCCAGGCTGGAGTTTCATCCCTTTCAAAATATAGCTCCCCTTGAAGTAAGTATGTTCCTTTGTATTAAAACATGAAATATAATAATTAGAAAGGCTATAGAGCAATTAACTCAGTCACTGAATGAGCAAGATAAATAAATGCTGGAGCAGGTAAGAAGACTGCAGAGAATCCTGCACACACTGACTTGAGGTGGTCTGAGCAATATGCTGAGAACTGAACTCAGATTTAAGCTCCTGTGTTTACACTCACTGCAGCAACGCTTCTCTGGGGCTGATCAACTCCCCGTGTCAATTCCTTGTGACACAGAGGTGAAAAGAGTGAATATTTCAGCATGAGGAGTGGAAAGCAGCACTGCCATTGCTGTCACACTCTTGTCCCACAGCCTGAGGACAATGGTCACAGCTGCTCCAGGACGATGGAGAGGCTTCTAGAACATGGGTTCTGTTGTCTGCTAGTGTGGCCCTTGTGCTTCATCCCTCTAGACCTAACAACCTCAACCTGAGCCTCACAACAGGGAGGCACACATGAAATAGAACAAGGAAAGGAGGAAAATGGGGAAGAAACATCAGTGCCTTTGGACCTGGGCTTTTGCTCTGAGGGAAAACTAAACTGCAGCCCACTTCCTCTGGTCAGAGTCTAAACGTATGAATAATGGGGGTCCTGCAGTTGGGGTGTGGGCAGCATTGTGCCAACAAAACCAGGGCAGCTTCATCCTGGGCAGCACCAGCCCTGCTCTGCTCCACCTCCCCCCCATAAACCCCTTCTGTCCTTCTTCCACATCTGTTCAGAAAAATGACTGAGAAAACCAAAAGTCCCTCTGCTGTGACCTTCTCACCCCAGCAGTGTAAAGGCTGCAAACCCCTTAGAGAGCAAAGACATTTGTTCCCACTGGAATAAACAGCTCCAAGCATGGCTCACTGAAGGCAGACCAACAAAGCTGTATTTGGTCATCTCAACAGATCCTGCAGTTTAAACTCTGACCTCTAAGAGTTCAGCACCTCTGAAAATCCAGGCCAAGCTCCCTAGCACGTGCCAAGGAAGTGACATGTGGCTATGGGACAGCCCTGGCTGAGGCTGCTTGGCCAGCACCTCAAAGGAGAACTGCTAGTCTTCCCAAAGGTGCAGCCAAAGGATTAAAAGTGTTCTGTGCATCAGCCCCTGCCTCTCCAGGAGCAGCTTTCTACTGAGCTTTAACCCAACTAACATGCTGCTCCTGTTCTTTGAGAAGCCCCAGCTTTGAAATGCTGTCTGTGAGTATTTTGCAAACTGGCTAACATGAAGCCTGGATTACAAAGGGGAGTAGAAAATGTTGGTCTGTGCAGCCATAGCTCCTAGTTCTGTTTTCATCTCCTTGCCCATCTGATTTATTTCGATTATAAATTCTACCCCTCACTACAGTTTATACAGTTCTTAGTGGAAGGAGATGTTAATCTCTGTGTGAGTAACTGAGAGTACATCAACATCACAAGAATATATTAGTTAAACTGTTTCATTCAGCAAGATTAAGAGAAGACAACTGTACTATTATTAAACTTTTTAATGTTTAACAAATGCTGTCTGTGTGCCTGTTCCTTTTTCCAGGGATATTATTTTGTTTCAGGTTTATACAGTGTCCTTGCAACGAGCCCCAAGACTCTTCCAAAGGATCTCCCTTCTCTGATACAGCCACCACTGGGGCTGGCCCATAACAGCTGTTCAACATCACACTGGGGCACGAGTAATAATAGTACTCACAGCCCTGACATAGCATTTTATACTTTCAAAGCACTTAAATTAATTAGTTACAGAGCTGAAGTATGGGTTCAGGCAGGATGTGAAAAAGAGAAGCATATCCAGTGGAAACTACAGGGGGAATTTAGGGAAATTTAATGTAATTACCCAGTTTGGAACCTGGCCAGAGCAATGCCATGGGACCTCTCTGACCACACATAGTCAGGACCTCAGCTTTGTGTCTGCTCCAAAGGATGAGGACAGCCCTAACAAAATGTGCTCAGTCATCAGGTACAGGAAAGGGATGATTATATGAAATCCTGTTGCTCCCTAGACACCTCACAGCTACAGGAGCCCATATCGACTCAGACCTCAGGATCTTCCAGATTTTTCAATTAAACAGTTCCAACTTTTGATAATATTTACAAATTATCCACCTCATAAGTCCATTAACTGGTCTTAATTAGGTTAAAATCCCCAAGTAATTACTCATCTCAGGCATTCCCCTCTACACCTCCCCAGCACACACATGTGTACCCTCATTTTGGCTAAAACAAGCACATCAGGTGGTTTTGTTGCTGTGCTACAGCATTGCTCCATGCCAGTTTGGAAATGTTAATGCCATCTAGACATGTAAATGTCACAGGGGAGCGAATTTAGGATGCACAAAAGAGAGACCACTAATTGGAAGGAAGGGGCAGAAAGCAATTACAATTCCTGCTCCCATCAGTGGTGCCTCAGGAGAGAAGGCAAAGCAGTGACAAAAGCCCAGTCAGTCCTGCTGACAGTGCTGGATGTGTGCCACGTGTCAGAGTGGTGGGGACAGGGCCATTGCAGCTTCACAAAATGTGTAGGGTGGCAAACCCCCATGTATGTACTGATTTGGGGCAGAACACTCACACAGCTGCATCCTGCAAGGTTCAGCTTCCCAGCAACACCTGGATGTGGGTGCTCAGGGGTCTTTGGATGAATTTGAAACAAAAAATGCAAGAAGGAACTGCTGGCACCTGTCTTTCCAAGCAGCCTGGGAGCTCAGCTTAGCTCAGAGAGCCCTGGAGCAGCTCTGGGATGGTCTGGGGGAGAAAGGGCAGATGGGAATCTGTCTGGCAGACCAAGCACCAAGGAGCCTCTTGTGCCTCTCAAGGAGTTTGGACTCTCAGGTCTCATCATCAGTCATCATCGCACTGCTGAGTGCTGTGAGTGTAGGGAGTAAGGAGACGCTGCTATAAACACTTAAAAAAAAAAATGAGAGAAAGAAAATTGGCCCAATTGATTTATTTTTCTCAAAAATGTTGCATTTTGTTAACAGAGTTTTCCAGCATGTGGGAAAAGCTCATAAAAGACAGCTCTTGGTAATATCACAGTCTCCTCTGACAGACTGCAGGGACCAAATCCTCTCATTTACACAGCTGTCACATAAGCATCACTCCATCAACTTCCACAGATACATTCATGATCCTTACTAGCTAGCATAAGTAAAACCAGGCCCAGAACTTTGCTTCCATTTTCAACTCTCTAGGATTCTCATCTCTTGAAGATCATTTAATACAGAGCAGAGTGTGTCTGGAATTTATTTACCCAATATATTAAGCCTGGTTGTGTTTGCAAACACTGTCCCTTGTGGGGAATCCTCTCCACACCCAAATCACTGCATTTGCCAAGCAAACGAGTCCCAAGCTCAGATTGCCCTGCACACACACTTCCCTCAGCACCACCAACACAACAATCCTCTGCCTGTAGGTCTGTCCTGACAGCTATAATTAGGTTGTTCCCTCAGCATTCAGCTTTGACATGCCTTTGGGAATCACCATGTTGGCATTTCCCTGCTGTGGTTTTCTGTGCCTTGGTGGAGCAACAGGAGACTGACTGAGCTACTCCCAGCACTGGTGTGCCCAGAATGACCACAGTAACCAGTGTGAGACCTCCCAGGTATCTTCTGTGAAATTAGACTTGGTTTTGTGTAGCTTAGAGAAGTCTTTAATAGGTTTAAAACTCACTTGTCCTCATGCTATAACTTGGAAGTGACCAAGCAGCAGGCACAGAGAGGAAAGAGGCCTTTTCTCCTTAGAAGCTGCTGTTTGTTGGGTGAAAATAACAGTTTTAAACCTAAACAATTCTGGGTGACTCAAGAGGACCCTGCAGGGATGTGGGATCCAATCTCAGCATGAGGAATGTGCTCAGCTCTGCCACACGTGTGCTGTAATGAGCTGCCAGGGCAGCAGGACACCAGCAGTGCTGCTGGTTTGCTTCTGCTGAGAGGGACCCAGTGCTCTGGTTTGGGCAATGAGCTGCCTTGCACACACAGAAACAGGCACAAAACACTGCTCTGGGTATCTTCAACAGCACAGGCTCCTGCAAGCACGTCCCATCTGACCTTCTGCCAGTGCACCAGCCTTTCACAACATCTGGAGTCGTTCTCAACATCCAGGTCTCATCTCTGAAGTGTTCAGTAGCCTGACCCTGAGACACCCATAGGGATATTTTTAGCTGCCAGGTACAGAGTTTTCCCACATGACTGTGCTTTGGCACAATGAAGTGTTCTCTGAGTGGTGGGTTTGTCTTTGCAACACCAAATTCTCTGCTTGAGGCAGCTGGGGGTGGTGGAACAGACAACCAGAAGGAGCAGGCAATGCAACTCTTCTGGCTCAAGGCTCATCTTCCAGAATTAGCTCTTGCTAATGTAAAAAAGTGTACACATATATTCCTAAAACTCCTCCAAACCCAAGCATTGCTGAGCACTCTCTCTCTGAATGCTGCTCCAGAGGGATGGAGGTGCACGCAAGCACAGTGCAGGACCTGCTACAGGAACACACCGGGAAAATCATCTCACAGCAAAAGCTCAAGGGCATAACAATCCAAGGGAATCCAGTTGTCTCACTCATCCCTGTGGCTTTGTCTGGGCTCTTTTGAATGAGGCACAACAGTTCACCATCAGCCTACCTCTGTCCTTACAGAGAAAGCTTTGCAAGGCCACATGTCTCTCTTGCAGAATCCAGGTTCTCCCTCCTGAAGAAGGTGGCAAGAGAAAAGTGCACCAAGTCCTGGTCTCTTCAGGGGCATCACAGGGGCATCAGGTTGTAGTGTACAAAGAAAAGGAAATGCAAGCCAGCTATGAAGCCTAACAAGGTCAAAGTTATCTCTCTGGGAGGGTCAGATGCAAATGTGGGGCACAGTGACTTCATGGTGCTGTTAGTGGGGTGCACAAGGGGTCACTCAGGGTCCATCTGCACGGACAGCCTTTGCCCCTAGGCCCTCTGCAGCCATGCTGGTAATGCAGGGCACACCCAGTGGCTTTTGGCTGTCAGATGGCGCCAAACCAGAGATGCACCTTCTGTGGATGTTTGCAATTTTTGCAGTTTTTGTAGAAGGGTTCGCTGGTGGGATCTAAAGTACTCTAAGAACATGGCTGCATTTCATGTTTCCTTGTAAGTAGATACTTTAAAGACAGCCTTTATGTTATGCCCAGTCAGGCAGGAACAGCAAGGTCAGAACCGGTCGGAACCGGTTTGAACCGGTTTGAACCGGTTGGAACCGGTCGGAACCGGTCGGAACCGGTCAGAACCTGGCAGGATATCAGAACAGACCAACCCGATTTGTGAAAAATAATTGATCCAGCTGCCTAAACCTCTGCCATTTTCTCACTCCAAGAACTATATTTTTGCAATTATCACACATGTTGAACAGCAAACACAGATGAAAGTTCAGTTTTGTCTCAGTTCACTGCTTGACAGCTATAACTATATATATACACACATAAAACAGTGCTCCCAAATGATTTCTGCTGAGGGGGAAAGTGGTAGTTGGTGCATACTCTTTGCTTTAGATGGATTTTTTTTCCCCCCCACTCTTTGGAGAAAACAATAATAAGGAACAGACAAAATAATTTAAAAAATAAAGAAAGTAGTGAGAAATAGCAGTTGTTCTGAAGGGGACAGAGGAGATGAAGGGAATGAAAGCAAGTCTTTGATCCAAAATGCTCTGCCATTTGATAGCCAAACAGCTCACTCTGGGTGCTCTGAGACCTCTCAGCACAGCTCTTGACACCCCAGTGCACTGGGTGATTACCCAAAGCTCATTCAAGCCTGTGGGAAGGAATCCGCCAACTCAACTGACTTTGGTTCACCCTTTAGCCCTGCAGATGATAAAATTTGAAAAAAAATATTCACGCAAAAGAAAGGGTCTGCAATGTGTGAGAGAAGGGAATGTTTCTTGCGTTAACATTTCTGAAACTAACATTTCTCCTGTAGCTCCCACTAAAACCAGGGCAGCAAGAGCTGGTTTAGGGAAGTCTCTCCTTGGGGTAGCACTGAAGCAGGTTTGTTCACTTGTGGTTGAACATGTCCTTAAACATGGCCATTAATTAGAGAAAATGCTTACAGTGGTTTGGATCCTACAGTTGCCTGGGGTGTTGTGTCAAGAGGGAGTAAAAACTTCAGAGAAGTCCATGTGCAGCTGAGCTCCATCTTACATTGGCTTCTTATCATGGAAAAAACTGTGAGAAAAGATCTACAGGAACAATTTTCCTTTGGTGCTCTGGGAGCCATGGAACATACCCACTGCAGCCAGCTCTGTTACACATCTGCTGAAGCAGCAAAATCTGGTATCACCTATGTCACTTCTGGAAACCTGGAGAGAGAGTTACCAATTTGTAGTAACAAATTTATTGCCCCTCTGTGCCCTCTACTTACAACACCAACTCTGTGGCTGACATTGCTAAAACACACGATTACGAAAAGGAAGGCACCAAGATTGTCATTATGTCACTCTACCAGCAGCAAACCCCTTAAAAAATTACCTTTAAAAGTCACAAATGTGGCCATTAGATGCTGCCTGATGTCTTCACTGAATACCTTGGTCGTGATGCTCTACCCCTGGACTACAGAGAAGCTGAAAGCCCCTATGACCTTGGATCCCACAGGTGTTGCTGGACCTGCCCCAGGCTCCCAGGGCACAGAGCATCTCACTGATTTACGCATTAAAAAAAAACAACCAAAAAAACCAAAACAAAACAAACAAACAAAAAAAAAAAAAAAAAAACACCAAAAAAAACCCCCCAAAAAAAAAAAAAAAAAAAAACCCAAAAAAAAAAAAAAAAAAAAACCCAAAAAAAAAAAAAAAAAAAAACCCAAAAAAAAAAAAAAAAAAAAACCCAAAAAAAAAAAAAAAAAAAAACACCAAAAACAAACAAAAAAAAACCAACAAAAAAACCCCAACACCCACCTCATCAGATTGTGAAAATGAGCCCTGTGGTGTTGTGTTTAATGCAGGAGTGATATCGAGCGATAGACCAGCTCGGAAAAAAATGTGGACGTAAAGGGAAACTTTAGTTCTTCATTTAGGCAACTCTCCTCGCGTTTGATTAGCGTGGGGGTAGAGGAAGGCTGGGAGGAGCACTCCTGTTCTCCCCCGCACGCTCACCCGGCTCCTTCCAGCCGCATCCCGCAGGCGCTCCCGCCGAGCCGCGTTCCCATGGATACGCCGGGGATGCTCTGCCGAGGACAGAGCGGCGGGGGTGACTCGGCTGATGCCACAGACACGGAGCGGAGTGCCCTTCCAGAGCCACGGATCCCGCCTGTGTGTGTGGATAAGGGGATTCTCCCCCCACACCACCGCCAGCTTCACCTGCTGGACGCTCTTGGCTGCGGCACCGACCACGCTCCGCCCGCTCCTTCAGCCCCGATCTTAAACTTGACATGCAGGCAGAGAATGGAGAAAGTATTTCCCTAAAGAAACACCTAAACTGCCCCCTAAAAAGCACCCAGCTATGGTGCTATGGCTATGGTACATGCTGGAGATAGAAAATTTGATATTTGGGGGAATACAAGCAGGGCAGGCATTTTCTGAGCCACAAAGAGAGGCAGTCTATTGTGGAACACGAGCAGGAATCCAGGGTGAGACCTGAGGAGGACAGAGGTAGTTCAGCTCACAGCAGCTGGAAGGAGGCAGGAATTTCAAGGCCCAAGGGAAAGGTGTTTCCTCAGTACAGTGGGGAGCACACAGCACCAGGGAACACCCAGTGAGGGAGCAAAGCAGCCCTTGCAATTCCTGACTCCTAAAGCCAGGATGTGTCCACATGGAATATATTCTGCATGTTGAACTGCTTAAGAAATTACTCTTTCCCAATAAAAGAAGGAAGAATAACATGTTTATATAAAAATATTCTGGAATTTTCTTTTCCTGGGCATCTTTGGTGAGAATAATGGTAATAATCAGATACTGGGCTGGAAAGAAGGAATTGCTTAGTACATCACTCTTCTCAAAGCAGACCTAACCCTATGTACATACTTCTTGTCAAACGTCCCCACATGTTTCCAAAGGTCTCCAGTAGTGGATACACATGTTGGTCCACAGAAAATCGACTCCATTCTATTTTTAAATTTATCTGTTTTGAAAGACTTTTGTTGTTGGTCACCAGACCACAATTACACACAGAAGTTTTTCTCCTGGAACATCAGAACCTTCTCCAATGTCATCTGGTAGCAGGCAGCGTGGGAAACAGCTCGTGTTCGCTGCATACTAAATCTCCTTTCTCAGCCTTTGCTCCTCCTGACAGGAACGCTCCCAAGAGCCTGGTCTAGGAATGATAATTAGTTTGTTGATTAATCATCAATGCTCAATGATAACAGTGTCATTCCTGGTGCTTTTAGGTTTGGAGAGAGCCGTCCCCCACGGCAGGAGAAAGCTTGGGATGGCGCGGCACCAACGCAGCACCTGGAGAGCAGCTCAGGGCATGGGCAGGTCTGCAGTGAGACCATCACCCACCCAAAACCTGGGCAGAACCTCCAGCTCTGCACACAGAGCCTGCAGACCTCATCTGGCTCTCCCCCTTGCTCCAGCAAAGCACTTTAACATTTCCATGGCAATTCTCGTGGCTCCCGCCCCCTCCCAGAGGCTGCCTTTGTTCATACAAGTTGTAAATTTGTTTCATTTTCTCCAGGAGCTCCCACACCATCGAGATCAAATTTAAGGTGTTAATTAAATGGAACGCGTAACACTTTACAGTCCAACAGACAGCAATTTGGGCTAATGGCAGTGGCTGGAGGTGGGTTACAGCTGTGGGCAGGGAAGGTTCTGATTGCCCCCTGTTGGCTTCCTGCCAACCAATATTCCTGTTTTCCTATATATTCTCCCACTCCTTGGGTTTCAATAATTATTTGACTACACCTCACTGACAGCACATTTCAATTTAAAGGCTTTACTTGTCAGCTTATACATGCATATCTGCTAAAATAATTCCCGCTGTTTATAGTTTTCAGCTCCTCAGCCTCCCAGGTGTCTTTAAGTTCAACTTTATTTTGCCTTCATCTTAATTCAACAGCTGCAGAGGAACACACAGCAGCTTCCACGTTAACTGGTTGATGGGTTTTAGCCAAACATTGTAAAGAGTTCATGGTCGACCATAAACTCATTTGAGGCAACAACAAGCACACCAGGTCACAGTCTCTGCATGACAACAACCTGCCTGCAGCAAAATCCAGCTGCAAACACCTCTTAGAAAAACCCCAGAGTGCCCCAAAAGTGCCCCTGCATTGCCTTGACCTATGCAGCCTATATCCCAATATAAAAGATTATTTTAAAATAATTTTTTGGTTAGAAATCCTTTTCTAATAGCGGTTAAGAGAGTTTTCCTGATAATCAGATGGCTTCTATTTTCTGCAAGTTTGTATGAAAGGCTGAGCTGATTGCTCAGACAGCATGAGATCTCTTGTAGGTATGAACTGTCCAAAAGCAGCATCACATTTTCCAAACAGATTGACCATCAGCCTGAATACTTTTCGTGAGGGTTGGAGCAGTTCACAAGGAATTTGGTATTTGATACTGGAAATGCAGCCTCTTGTTCAATTATTTGGACAAGATACACACAGATGGCGGTGTCTTATTTTGGCCACTCCCAGAGAAAAAGTTTGCAGTGTATTTATATGTGAAAGTTCAAAATGTCTTTTTATGCACATTCTTTGCCACCGACCTCTACTTCCCTGCTTATGCCAAAGTCTTTGCAAACAAACTGATCTGCTACAATCTCCTCAGAGCAAAATACAAGATGGGTGCAAGCATCAGCAATGCCAATACAGGGTTTCATTTACTTATTTACAGATAACTTGGTGAGGGATTTTCCCTGCTTCAGTTAGCAGCTGCTTTGATTTTTTTGCAGGAAAATCATCAGCTTCAGTTTCTGTCGTGCTGGAATGGCAAACCCAGGAGTGAAATGGGGGATAAAGCCAAGTGAATGAAATAATGTAGTGCACACTGTTTGCTGCCTAGAGCTGTGCAGTTCATCTCCTGTTTCCTCAGTCTTAGCTCGGTTTATAAGCATAAACAGCCACACTGCTCTACTAAAATGAAATGATAAATGTAAAAAAAAAATCATCAGAACCTTTTTACCCTGGAAACTGATTTATAATCTGTCCCCACATCACACTCATGCAGTGACCAGCATCTCACATGGAACAGAACAGGTTAATTTTTCCAAGGCTGAATCATCACAGAATTCATCTATAATAGCCCATGCAGAATAAAAAGCTAGAGATGCATTTAAATACCCCCGAAGTAATTTGGTTAGTCAATGAACCACAGTATCTTCTCCCCACTCTCTGGTTCACTTGGCATCCATCACTTTTATTTTGTATCAGATACTCATTGTCTGGAGCGATAACAGATACGTGATCCAAAGAAAGGAGCATCCCATTGATTTGCTGGCACAGAACACCACACTGTCATTATGCAGCATTGTGGTGCAAGCCAAAATACCCCATTTTAATGTGTTCTCTGCAAAGAAATTACAGCACCCACATCTCTGCTACATAATCTCAACATGTTATTAAAACCAGTAACACTCTAGATTTGAGGGAGCTAACATGAGTTGGTCATAGTTTTAAACTCCTACTTCCACAGATAGAGATCATTTGGACACCTCTTCCTTTTTTTCTTTCTTCTCTTTTTCCCTACCCCCCTTTTCTTGCAGAATAACATTTTTTAAGTTGACATCGAGTTTTCAGATTTTCACAGCACAGAAGCTGTGAGCACAGTGCTTACTCCTGAAAATGTATACTGTGAAGCTGACAGCTTAGGGAGAGGTGAAAATTGGATAAATGACTAGCAAAGATGGCACGAATGTAACAGAACACCTTTCCACTTGAGCCCTGGGCACCAAATGTAGCCAGGGAACTCAGGTTCCCTTACTGCCATAGCTCTTTCCTGCAGCTCCAAGCTCAATTCCATTTCCCTCCCATCTCCTTCCAACAGCTGCCTCAGTCTTCTCTGCACATCCTCACCACAAGTATGTTCCAAAGATGAGGTGTTTAGTGTGTTGCACAGAGGGAACACAGCACAGCATAATGGTTAAATATCTACAAATATTTCTACCATATTTCTCTTAGCAAAAACTCACAGTCTGGCTGATGCTTACTCCAAGGTACTCCAGCAACCCTACCCCACCACTGTGTCCCACGTGCCTCAGCAGGGAGAAATTAGTTTTATTCCACCATACACCCCAGCAACACAGACGCTCAGAGAAATCTTCAGCAATCTCAGTCCTCAGAAATAGTATCTGGCACCAAAACTTCATTCAAAGGGAATTACCTGGCTCAGAAATAAGGCTGAAGTCAGAGCCTCACAGTTTACTTCACTCTCTCCACCCAGAAAACCCTTAAATCCAGCATGACTGTGCTGAGCCCATCACCCAGGGCTTAAATCCTTCTCACAGGGAGCTCCAGGCAGTTACAGCTGCTCTGCAGGCACAGGCCCTGCACCTCATTTTAAATAGATATATATAGGACTTCTCCTTTAAATTTTTGTAACCTATTGATCACAGTGAAACCTGTGAAAGGTAAAAACACAGAGAGACCACGGTGGGTCCTCAGATAAACCACCTCAGGAAGGGCAGGACAAGGGGCTGCAACAGAAAAGTTGGGGTTTTGGGGATTGTACTTGGAACACAATGGGAGGGTGCGACCAGTCCTGGTGGAGGTCCTGTGGGGTGCATGGAAAGTGGGCAAATGCCTTTGGTTCAGGACCTTTAACACTTTCAGATTAAAGGGAAATTTGCAATATCACAGCCTAATTCCCCAGTCTGTGGAGAACATAAGAAAACCAGAGATGACTTCACAAAATCTGCTAGTGCAAATCATCAGTGGAGGCTGCCCTGGGATGCTGCAGCATCCTGGGGTCTCAGCAGGCACCTCACTGCTGCAAAACTCTGAGCACCAAACCCAGCCAGTGCTCCAGTGCAGTAGATATCACAGCTGAGGCTCAGGGGTTTGACTTTTATTCAGAAACGTCCAAAGTGTTTTGATTCACTGATTCCTGGCTTACCCAAAAGGTAAAGTTTAAAGGTTAAGTGAAACAGCAACAAAACCAAAGCCAAGAAGGATTCTCATTGACTTTTGAACAGGCTGAGGGAGCACTGATTTGCACCAGCTTTCCAGAAAGGGATAATTGTAAATAAACATCCTCCACACCTTCCTCCTACACACGAAGGCAGACACACTCTAAGCTGCCATCTCACTTCATTCAGCTCCAACAGCTCCCAGTTTCAAGATAATTAACCCTTTTTATTATTAGTTCCAGTGTATGGCATGCTGGAATTTTGCTTTTATATCCTGAGGCTTCTAACTCCGGCCAATTAACCTTGTAGGATGAGGAGGGAAGCCTGAATGGGGATCACAGAATTACACTCAGGCAGTCCATCCATCACAGGGGGACACAGGAGCTCAGCTGGGGGGAGCAGCACTGTCCCTTCACTGCATGCAGAGCCTTCACAGGCTGTCCTGCAGACAAGAGCCACTTGTGAGGAGCTGACCGACCTCCAGGCACCATCATAGTTACCCCTACAGATCACTGAGCACTTCTGTTGATGTAACACCCCTTTGAACCCTAAAATGACAGCATTGTCAATTCTTTAGCCCAGAATAAACCCCATGCAATGACCTGTTCTGGGGAATAAAGGAGGCAAACCTGTTCCCACCTAAGCTCAGCAGAACCTGCTTTTCATTTCTCTCTTCATCACTATTATTGTCCAGAGAGGTGGGGACATGCAGTCAATGCAGATTTGGGAGATATTTTCCTTCCAAGAGAAGACACTACTACACAGCCACTCCCTGGCCATGCAGGCTGGTTCTCCTGAGCAAGGCTGACCAAGAAGCAGCATCAGGGGCTGACAAGCTGCAGATTTCCCTGTGACACACAGCTGTCCTGCTGCAGCAACGCATTGAGGTTTATTTCTCCTGTGGGCTTTTTTTTTTTCCCCACTTGTACAGCCACAGCCCCGGTGCTGGGCTGCAGAGCTGTGGTGCCTGTGTGAGCACAGCTGGGAGCTGAGATGGGGCTGGGGAGCAAAAAATGCTGAGCCAGGGTTTTCCCACCTCTCTGCCATGTGCCTCAGGGACCCAGCCTCTCCACGGGGCAGGGAAATGCTCGGCTGCTGTTATGAAACACATCTGAGAATGGGTTTGTTCCACAGGCAAATTATGACAGCCTTGACCTGCTTTGGAGGCATCCCAGCTCTCTGCCAAGCTGGTGAATCAGGGGATGCTGAACTGCCAAGTCCACCAAACATCAAAGGAAATGAAGCTGTTCCCATGGAACTCATTTTGCTCTCTGGCCACAGAAACGTTTCTCCAGAGCTTCCCTTTGAAGAGCCAGGCAGTGAGGTGTAGTGGGATCCCCAGCAGCTGCTCACCTCAGCCGAGCAGGGTTTCATCTCCTCTGCAGTACACAACAAAATGTCTCAAAATGATTGTGAAAAATCCTCTGCAAACACAATAAGAATAAATAAAAGGAGAGGTAAAAAATGGCTAAGAAAAGGGGACAGGCAGTAAAAGAATTAAGGCCATTTGCAAATGGTTTGAATTTCCAAATAAATTCCTTACTGGTTGCCAGCTGTCTGAGCCCTGAAACTTGGCATAACTACAACAGACACTGAATTTGATACAGACATTTGGTTCCCCATATTAATCATGTAGAGTAGAAAAAGAATACATCATTTTGGTGTTTGCCTCATCAGCTAAGGTTTTATCCCCATTAGACTTAATGGAAACCTTCCCTTCACTTTCCTTGTGGCCAAGATTTCAGGACCAGAGCACAGCTCCAGGAAGGCACCACTGTGAGGAAAAATCCCAGGCACCTGCAGCCTGACAGAGGAATTCCAACAGTCCAGGCTTATCTCCTGCATAGTCTGGGCTAAAGTGGGCTGCTCTTTTGTCCTTTACAGAGGTCAGAAATCCCAAAAGAAAAAAGGAAAAGGACATCAGAATCAATGAGCTGCTTGTGCTGGAGGGCAGAGCAAGTAGGTGGAGGGAGAGCTGGGGAGCTGTGGGATGGCTGGTTCACCCTGGGCAGTCAGGACATCCCTCTCTCAGGGAGCATTTGCTGGACTGGATTATGTCAAGTGAAGCAAAATGGTCCCACATGACCTTAAAATATATTAAAAGGTCAATGCACATCTTTGTGGTACAGTGAGAAAAACCTTTTTGGAGTAGCACCAGCCTCTGCCATGGTGCAAAGCCAGGAGGGGAAGAAGAAGTGACTCATTGCAGTATCTCTCCTTTCTCCTTCAAACACCAAACACGCACACAATTACCCTAAAACCAGAATGTATCAGGGGGTTAGTATAACAATACATGTCTTATGCCAGTATTGTTCTGGAAATGTCTTTTTTCTTTCTTGCAGCTACTCCCACAGGGCAGTAAGCACAATACATGTGCATGCATCTGGTGTGCCACAGACATCACAAAATGAGTCAGGTCCTCAGCTGGTTTTATTCAACTTGGTTGTCCTGATGGTTTTAATATTTATTTTTTTATTATTTCAGTTCCTCCTTCCAAATGTTCTCCCATCTCACATTCTGTATGCAACAATAGCACCATAATATCAAATTTTATCATAAACATCTCTGCAGTACCTCACAATAGGAAAATAGATGTGTAGATGTTGCTGACAAAGCAGCTGCCGCTGACTGGCATTTTGTTTGACAATTCCTGACATCAGATCCCAAATCCTACCTTCACTTTCCTAAAAGAAAGAGTTTCTCTTTCAATTCTGGTTATCTAATATACTAATCCTGAGAGTATGCTTTTGAATATCTTCATGCTGGGAGTGGATTCTCAGGTTATTCGTGGCTGACACATGAGCACAAGTCCCTTCCTCTGCACTCACAAGCCTGCACTTCACATCATTCCCCTGCACCACTGATCATTTTGCCCCGTTACAGTTACTAGGGTTTATTCTTCTGCTGGGTAGAAACTCTTTTGATTTCCAGAATGTGAAGCTTCTGCTTGAAGAATTAGTTCCACATATGAAAGTGGGTGTTTTGCTTTAAGTTTTTTCATTGTTCTGGGAAGGGAAAGCAGTTTTATTTAAAAGGTCCACTGATGGCTTTGGTTTTGGTTTCGTGTTGCATTCCCATACCTGGTGGGAGTTATCACCTCCTTTTTCTGACCTGGAGCACTGTGTTGCATCTGGCCATGCTGCTGCCAAGCCCTTGTGTGTGTTCCATCTTACTGAAAAAAGGCACTGGATTCTTGCAAAATGTTACATTTTGCTCCATGGCAGCACATGGAGCACAAGAATTGTCTTACCAACTCAGATCAAAGGTCATTCTAGCCCAAGCCCAGTGCCCTACTGTGGCCCAGGAGCAAACACAATGTCAGGAAAAGCTCCTTTGCCTCACTAGACTGTCCTCCCTGCCAAATAAGGACATTCTAGACGTTACCTGCGAAGTCAACAAAGAAAGTCCAGACCAAGAAGTGCCACATTCCAGCTGCATGGAAAGCATCAGTTCCATGTGATGCTCACCATCTTCATTCTGCTCCACAGCTTCCCTGCAGCTAGCCCCTGCAAAGGAGTGCCACAAAGAGGGACTCATGACAAAGTTGCCATATGACTTCATGACTCAGTCTTATGGCAGCATCTCATGACAAAGTTACGGTGACAACGTTCAGTGTGGCCATTTGTCACCCTCTAGAGGTAGCTCCTGCCATCTCTTGCTCCTGAGAAGGCCCTGGCAGCTCCCAAGGGCAGGAGCTGCTCATTCATGGCCAAAAATGCCAGGTTTAGTCTCCTGATCCTGCACTCACACCACTGCAGGGTATTGTACACAAAGATCTGCCTTCCATGCTCCACACAGCAAATATCTGACACCCTTGAAACGTACTGTTCTTGAACCTCCTGTGAAAGAAATCTGCTCTTACAACCACTCCTTTATTTAAAGGATTATCTGTAAAAAAACATGTCCACCTTTTACTCCCACAACTGAGATCCCACAGTAATCATAAAATCATCTGATTATTTCCTGTTAATCTGGAATGACTGATTTGATTTCTGTATGTCAGTACTGGATGTGGGGATAAAAGCCAAATTATAAACTTCTCCCTGTGTATCAATCTACAAGAAGTGTGACAAATAGAAAAAGAACTGAAAAAATATTTATGTGGCTCATCTTAAGTGTATAAAAATAGGCAAACTCTGCAGGAGAAGGAGGAAGCAAAATCCACTATTACCCTTTTCTTACTCCAGAAACCATTGCAGTGGGTTCTGAAAGCACACCCCAGTGTGTTGGGATCTCTGTGAGCACAGAAGGCAGAGACAAGGGTTAGTTCACATCACTGAGCTGGAGACTGTGACACCACTTCCAGGGGATCAGCACTGGCCTCCTGCTCCCTGTTTGTACAACTCCAATGTGTTTCTCCCATTTGTTGCACTAAATATAAAGGAAGAACCTAGTCAAAGACAAGGCTGCTCCTGTTCTTTGTCATCTCTAAGTCACAAAGCATCAAACCCCTCTGGCTCTAAGGAAATCCCCAGATAAGTGCACAGACTCAGCAGAGTCCCAGCTTTTGCTCCCAGAGGATGTATGGTGATGCTCATGATCCATGGCCTGGATCTGCAAAGCCTTACACTTCCAGTATCCAACTTACCGAGGAGCAAAGCTCCCACAAAAGCTTTTTTCTCTCTCAATACTTGTTGTGGAATGAAGTGTTCTCCATAATAAAGCTGACAAACCTGGTAAGATGTGCTGCCATGAGCTGGGACACATTTCCTTGCCTGTGAGCATTGACAGCCAGTGGGGAAAAGGACCAGAGGCTGCTTGGCAGCAGAGTCATTCTCTCTGCCCCACTTGGCTTTGTCCCACGGAAAACCCTCATGTGTGGGAGGAATACTGAAAATCAGCTTAGCAAAGGGGCACAAGGAACTGCTGCAGGTGTGGCCAGAGCAGTTTGCACAAGATGACCACTGCATTATGCAAGCCGAGCTGAAATACTGGTCAGAGGCAAATCTGTCAGTCTCCTTGTCTTTTCCAGTGTTTCATCAGAAGCTTTATGCTGCTGGAGAACCATCCAAAGAGTTAGGGCAGCCTTTGGAGTGCAGCAGAATTGCACAACTCCAGCTATCTCACTCGTCTGTGTCTGTTTGCACAAGAGGGGAGTCTGGCCTTGTGGTTTCAAAAAAGCAACTGGCAACTGATTCTGAAAGATTATTGTTTTATTCTCAGCATTCTGAGAAGTCAGGTAAAAAAACCCAAAAAAACAAAACAACAACAAAAAACAACAAACCCAAATACTGGAAGGCAGGTGAATGAGTTCTCTGCAAAACCTGCAATTTCTGCAACAACAACAACAAAAAGGAAACACATGGCTCCAGATCTTACTTTCCCTGGACAACCAAGTGATAGCTCCTTCATTAAATTCAGCAGCACATTCTCACCTGGGAAGAACATGAACCACTATTCCCATTTAAAGAGGCAGTAAAAGAAACATGCCTTTCCAATAAATCTTGCACCTCTATTCCCCTCTACCCCATCAAAAAACATAGAGCAAAAAGAAACTCTTAAACTTTCACATATGAGGTGTGAAGGTAGAATATTAAGGAGACACAAAGCTCCTTTTTTTTCCTAATCTCCAAATTAGTAGGAGGATAAGTCCTGAACACTGACTGTATTCCAGTGCACTTTCACCTAACCCATTTAAATCCTCAACACTTCTGAAGTGGCAGGATCTACATGCTCCTTCTAAAGGGTTGTTTTGAAGTGCTGAAGGGTGTGTTTGCTCCTCTACACGAATAAATTTAATATTTCAGTGGCATATACTCCTTCAGGCTCCCCCTTGTTGTTTGGGATTTGCTTGGGAATTCCAAAAATAAGGAACATTACTTCAGTCAAACTCCTCTGGAAGGGTTTCCCCATCCAATCTGTCTGTGCAAAGCCCATTTTGGCTTCAGCAGTTCTTTCAAAGGAAGTTCTTACAAAAACTGCATCTCTGCAGGGAGCAGCAGGCTGGGCTGTGCCATGGAGTTAAATAGTTCCATCATTATGCTGTCTAATGCCTTCTTTAGACCAAGCTTGTCAAATATTCTTGACATCATGCATTTCTTTCATATTGACAATGCTTTGGATCTCTTGAAGCTTGTCAAACCACTGAGCTTAGTTTCAAAAGTGAACTGTGAATAAAGGTACTTATCCAGACAGCCCTGCTGCTCACTCAGGCCAGCTCCCACCTTTCTGCACAGCTGTTCCCTCCAGCTTTTCCTAACAGAGGTAACACATTTGGGAGTTCTTTGCAAATATATAAGCCACAATAAGAATCTCAGTTATTAACACCATGAAAAAATCAGAAAGATGCAGCAAAATCCCAGACAGCTGTAGAACACTCTCTATTGAACTGCAGTCCAAGATTTGTTGGGATTATGAATAACATCTAATGACAGATGATTAATATCTTAAGAGCAGCTCTATTCCTCCTACTTTCTCCATGAGTCTAACAGAGCTGACCTTTTCATAATGCCTGGTAATTTTCATATTACATCCTCAAAACACTGCTAAAATGAGTGTGCTGAGGTGCAGTGGGACCACAAGGGACACACTAAGCAGGGAAAAAGTGTGAGCAAAACGTGACAAATTTCTAATCCACACCTTCACAGACCGAGGTTGAAGCCTAATTTGAGATCCTGAGTGATATATGCCTGATGGATTCAGCTGAGCTGTATCAGACAGCATGGGCTATAATCCACTTTATAACTGTCACACATTAGTTGATAAAGCTTAGGAGAGGATTGGCAGGACAGAATGACACGATAACAGAATTACCTCCATCACCCACCTTGCACAAACTGTATACTGAACTCAGATCAGAACAGTGCTCAGGACCTCATCACAACCCACTTTGTTCAGAAACCACATCTCAGTTGCACAAATAACTTTTTTTTTTCTGTCCCACCTGGAACTTAGAAAAGTTTGAAAATAAAAATTGTTTAGGGATTAAAAAACATATGATTCACTTTGAGCTTTCTGGCAAAAGGAGGTAAAGCATGAATTTTAAACCCACAAATGTTCACTTCAAATAAAAATTTCAAAACTTGTAGTTTGACTAATATTGAAATGAAACATCTCAGTCATTCTGCCTTTTTTTTTGTGACAGGTTCCTTGACGCTTTTATTTCTTACTGAAGTATTATCTGAGGCTTATACTAATTTTCAAAATATGTTAAAGCAATGCTTTATTTTTCATCCAAAATTATCTTGAAATTACAACCGCATTTCATGGTTTTTTATTCCATAGGCATCCTGTCTTTCCAGGAGGCACATGGGATTAACAAAATTGAATGTAAGCTGCCAGTAATAGGTCAGAGACACAAAGAACTTTCTACCAACTTCTGTAGCCCTCAGGTTTATCAAAAGGGTGCTGCAGGTCCTTTTCTCACGTACTTAGAGAGCTCCTTACATGGGCAACTTCAGTTTGCAAATAGCATTGCCCATGTCCAACAAGGACAACTTGTCCTGCTGGAAAAGACACAAAGCTGTAGCTAAAATAGTTACGTCAAGAGCAACCAATTGATCAGGTCTGTTTCCTTCAGCTTTGGGTTGCTGGGTGTCTTCCTTCTCCTGTGTCTCTTTGAGCTTCACCTCCTTCAGTCTCACTCCCTCTACCTTCCTTGGGTTACCCTTCACCCATTGCTTGTGGAAATTGGACACAAGAAGAAGGACTGCTGGCAAAACACAAGATATCAAAGGACAGGGGTCTGTATGAAGCAAAAAAAGACTTTTCTGTAACTAGTGGGATACTCCTTAACCACAGCATTAATCCCAGCCCATTTCTTCCCCCACTGCTCTCTTGGGCTGTGCCCATTTATATTGAGAGTTTGACAAAGGATGGACTCTGCTCCTGATTTGGGAAATGTAAATGCAGAGTGGCCTTAGTAAAATAGTGCCAAAGCAGTTCACCTCATATCCTCTGTGCACATCTGTGAAGTGCCAAGAACATTTCTTGGTGTTGTATAAAAATAATAAAGATAGATGTAGTTAATAAATAGGTAAGTTCGTTTTCAGCCCTCTGAGCTCCTCATTTTCTTTCAGCATAAGCCCATTTTTTACAGCTGACTGCTGTGATCTTCCAAGGGATGTGCTGATGTGGCTTGAACCAAGTTAATTTGCTTCTTTTTTCTTTTTTTTTTTTTCCCTAGGATTTGCAGATGTCATCAAAAACAAACAGTGCAAAGATGGGGGAGAAAGAATAGGCAAAGCAGAAACTGCTTCAGAAACTAATTAATATAAAGCATAGTTCTCAAAACCTCTTTAAATTATTCAGATGTCACAATCCAAGGAAAAACTGCTCTTTTCTAAACATTCTGCTTTTTTACTTTCCTCCTCCCTGCTGAAATAAATAATCTAATTAAATGTTGAAGCTATCTCCAAGTGAATTCAGGTTAACACAGACATGGTTTGGGAGCCATCCAAAGATCTTCAAGTTATAGTAATTTTAGGTGTATTTTTTTCTTGCTTAAAGTGGTGAAACTAAGGAACTAAAGGGTGGGGGACCTGGTACAGCTGCCAATAATCCCTGGCCTTGGTCAAAGTTACAACAGCACTGTACAATGAAGGGAGCAGGTCCAGCACATCTGGAGACTTGGGCACGATTTATGGCTCAAGGATTTACAGTCCCTTTCTCTCCACTTGCCATGGGCACAGAGCACAGAGGGGCAATGAATGGCTTCTGCTGCTGCACCACTCCAGCCCCTCTTTATCCATTTGTTTACCCCAGAGCGTACCAGATGAACCCCCAGCCACCACTGCCACCATGGGACAATGGGGGTACCAGGCAGAGGGATGCTTGTTCAGCTTCAAACCCTGACCTTCAAGCTGTTCTCTTGCCTCATTTGCAACAAGCAACGCAAATTCCAAATAGATAAACTTGTGGTGGATTGGTGAGTGAATTCAGAGTGAATTCTTTATCCAAAGGGTGTTCCCACCAAGATGGCAACTTTCCAAATCCTTCTCTTCATTTCACATCTCCCCAGCACGGAATGCAGCCCCCCTGAGAGCAGCAGGACAGGTCAGCATTTACCCACCACAGCAGGACCCCTTCTCCTGCCAGACCATGGGTATAGCTGACCTCTGAGCCTTTCACACCCCTAAGTGGGAACAAAGCCTTCAGTTTTGGGTGCTGAGAAGAGAAAAAAGTCCTCTACCATGACCTTTTCTATCTATGTGAATAGTTCAGGGAAACACCCAAGGAAATCTCTGTTTCAGGCTGGTTTTGGGGATATTTGTGCTGGCTGAACATGCTGGCAATGCATTAAAAGACTGCAGCAGATCGTAATTCTCACTTAACCTACTTTATATCTCCAGCAATTATCACTGCTGTGGGTGCCCTCCTTCACTAACTTACAGAAAATACCCAAATTCCGTTGCTTTGATGCTGCACCTCATTTCCAGCCGTACCAAGACATCACCTCCAGCACGGGGCTTCCCCCACCTGAGGAACTACTTCTCACATCCCTGAGTGCTTTTCTCAATACTCCTCTGTATCTTACCAACCTGCAGCCTTGTGCAAATCAATCCTGCACCCATTTTTGCCCCCAAACCCAGCCCCTGCCCACAGGTCTTGAGCTTCCCTTGCCCGAGAGCAGTGCTGGGAGCAGTCGTGTCTGCTGCAGCTGTTAATCTGTCATTAGAGTGCCATAAGTCACCCAGATATACTGCAACCATTACAGAACCTCATCAGAGTGGGAAAAAAAATCATTTGCTTTACTGTCAACATAAAAACTTTTTTATCTTCATTGACAGTTTTATTTAGAAAAATCTCAGCTATATTTTAATTTGGCTCTAATGATAGCTCTCAGAAAGCAGTGTCTGTATGTTAAAGTTTACTGCAATAGCAGCTGCTAATTTTCATTTTTCCACTTTTTGGTTTTGTTTCACAGATATTTTTTAAGAAAGGATGTTTCTGGAATATTTTTGTTCCTGTGAAAAAGTACATATTTCTGAAAACCTTGCAAACTGGCTGATTATCAATAGTTGCTAAAGATTCATCCATGTTACCATCAGCACTGGGATTTAAAGGGACATACTTAAATCTTTATCTAGGGGAACACCTACAAGTTTACTTCACAGAGAGAATGCTACACATTTTAATGGAATAGCATCCTGCCTTTCCTCTGTGAATATTTATCTCCTCAATAACAACAAAACCAGTGACTTGAAGTCAAAATGCAGGGGGCTGGGGAAGGACTTTTGTATCTGTAATTCCAGTGAGCAGACTGGATGCTGAGAAAGGAGGTATCACTAATGACATGAAACCTTATTTTCTGAAAATAAGGCACAGAAATGAAGGCATACATGCTTTTGAGCTCATTCTGTCTTTTCCCATGGTAGGTTAGCCAGATTTTCCTCATCCATAACCACAATGAATTCATTCATGCGTGGGGAGAGTAAATACATAAAACAGCGGCTAAGGTTCTCTATTTAGCCAAAACCTTCCATGAAGTACTTCATTTGGAAATATCAAAGCTTCTACATGGCTCAGCTCTGGGATTTTGTGAATCAAAGTCAGTAGAAGTCTATGGGTTGGTAGATATCCCTGCTCATAAAAAATGCCTTGCAACAGGCCAGAACTCTGCTAGTCCCTCCCTCCAGCCACAACAAACAGCTCCAGCTCCTTGGAAAAGCAGGCTGGAGATGGGGACGTGGAGGCAGTCAGCAGTTTTGCGGGTAGTTCCCACCACACCAAGGTCCATGGAAAACCCTAAAGTGTATAAAATTAACCCACTACCCTCTTCCTTTAAAAGTTACGCGTGGCACGGCATTATTGGTTAAAAAATTGACCAAAAAACCCCACACAAAAATAAAAAAACACAAGCTGTCAAATAAATAATGTTTGTAAAAGAAGTTCCAGAGGGATTGTGCTGTCTTTGACTAGACACAGACAGCAAGAATGGCAGATGGATTGAACTTCTTCAGACACTGGTTTTGTTTGTTTTATTTTAAATCGTAACAATATGAAACTGATCTTCCAAAACACTTTCTTTTTTCTTTATGAAAGATAAAACCCCAGAGCAAGAATATTTGTGCTGGAAAAGAAGTTTCTCAGATGAATAGCTTTGTACAGATGAGGATAGAATTGCCTGAAATAGCTTTGTTTTGAAACAGTACATTGTCTCGCAGGAATTTTAGACATTCTTTACGAAGGCAGCACTTGGCATTATATTTCATGCCTTTCAAAGTATCTATTTTCATAGGAAATGAAGGAAGGGGATGGGAAAGATGTTTTTCACCAAGCTGACTTTGTGGTTGTAAGGATCTCAAGCAGGAAAATGCATAAGAATGGACAGAAGAAAAAATATTATATCCTATTCATCCCAAATGGCAATAGGAAAAATAAAGAAGCACTCTCTCCATATTAGATGCATGAAGAAAGATTTCCTTTGAAGAAAGACTTCTCTTTATTGCTGAAAACATGTTTCAGCTTGACTGATGAAAGCTGGAGAGCTGCATAGGTGAATTCAGGAGACCACAGCAGAAAAACATCACACAAGGATATAACATTCTATCAGCTCAAATATAGTCTCTAGGTTTTCCTAGCAGCTATTTTCTGTTAAGCATGCTTGTTAAGCCTTTTTTTTTTTTTTTCTGCTGGAGAAAATGTCATGCAGTAATGTTTGGATATGAGCCCTATTTACAATGCCTCCAAAATCTGAAGGGTCTGATCTGGTGGTCTGGTTCATATCCATCTGTCTCTAAGGTCCAAGGCACAAGCTCCAATAGCTTTCCCATAGCCTTGTGGATCCAGTATTGTGGTCTGGATTCATCTGAGAATTCCCCCAGAACTCAGATTTCTCCTCTGTAGCATCAAGTCAGTTAATCTCCTCTTGGTTCCACCAACTGTGGGAAAGCACCACAAAGGAAAATTTGAAAAACCTATCAGGTACACAGAGAGTTTCTCTTTCTGAGCTGCAAGCCACACAACTTCATCCTCACACAACACAGTGTTTTTTCACTATGTAGCTCATTCCTGTTCCCTACCATCTTGCCAGAGGGCTGGCTCACACCTCAGCCTCCCAGCTTCATTTTCAGCTGGTAGTTAAGCCCATCATTCAAATAATTTTTCATTTGCATATTTCTTCTGAAGAAAGGTCCATTGTGGGCATATTATTACTCACTGTCTATTTCCAGTATAAATTTTAAGTCACCTCTTTGTCCCTTGTGCAGCCCACACACTGACGCAGCATCTTCTCACACTTCTCTCCCACACAGGCAGCTCATGAAATTACACTCCTAAGCCATGAAGGGGATGATGGATGGCTGGCATTTCTCTATTTTATGCAGGACTGGCTTACTCAGAGGCTGTAAGAGAAGTTTTAGCTGGCCCAAGCACCATGCAAGACGCACTGGCTGCCTACATATAGATCCTTAATTGCTTAAAGAGTTGACTTCACAAAAAATATTTCTTTGACAGACAGCTCTATGGGCAGCCTTGGGCAAGAAAGAGGTCAAGGAACAGAAGCAGCTGATTTCCATCTGGAGCTCAACACCACCAATTCCCCATTTGGGCGCTGGAGCTGCCCCAGAGGAGCATTGCCTGGGGGGTGTGTGCCAAATGATCAGTAGAAGGTTTCTGGAGGATACAGCTGCTGGAAGTATTCACAAGAGAGGTGGAGGAGAGATTTCACCAGGGAATGGGAAAAGTAGAGCTGAATATGGAATTTTTGCCCCTGTCAGATAATACTACCATGCAGGAGTGAAAAAATAGCTGTAGAAATCTGCTTTTCCACTTGTCTCTGCACATCAGCAATTATTTGCAGGAAATCATCCTACTCCAGACACGCTGGTAAAATACAGTTGCAGCCCATCTCGCTTTCATGTTGGGCTTTTTCTTCTCCTTGCCAAGGTGTGGAACATGAGGCCAATAAATCTGCCTTGGAAAGGAAAAAAATTAGCTCAGAGGAGCTGCTTCATCATCTTCCTTCTGCTTTTCTCTAACAGTCAGTGTGGCAATATCCGCTTAAGTTTAGAAAGCATTATTGTTACAGGATGTGTGGGAACCACAAATACCATCTGAGGCCAAGTTACAGTAAATCCTATTCTTAGTGTCATTAGTGGAAGTGCTTCCTTCTCGTCACAAAAGCAAACGAAAGGAGGGCCATTAATTTTTCACTGGTGGAGCAGTAAGGAGGCACTTCAGAAAGGGGGAGGAAGGACTCCAGTCAGGTACCCAAGTGATCACAGCCCTTGGCACGCTGCTGAGCCCAGAGGCTGGAAACCAATTCTCTCTGTGAATGGTCAATACCAGAGTTCTGCTTGTTACTGTATAAATATCTTAAATATAAGCTCAATTTGAATCTGTAATTATGTTTGTGTTAGCATGATACCAGTTATTAAGGCCAAGTGCTGCAATAAGGCAAATCATTACTTCTGCTGTTCCTGGCCACTATCTGCATTACAGTAGAATAAACCAGAAGAAACACATTTTCTAACATTTTGAATATAATAAGACATATGACAGTGAATATTTAACTTGGTTCTTAGCATTTACACTCCCTGGACTTGGTCTTCCCCTGATTTATGCCAAAGTGAAGTAGGTTCAAATTCATCAAATTCAATGGAGTTAAGCTAGGGTAAATCAAGATCTCTATTACCAAAAATCAATTTTCCATTTGTTTTAATGCCATTAATTTAAATGAACTCACTAGATATTCTCATACCTTGGATATGTGCATGCAATTTATGCCAGAAGTAATCCTGGGCAAATCTGGGTGCTTAGGTCTGCTCAGCCCTCTAAGATTTGAATGACTATTTCTAATAAAAGTATTATTAGGATTTATTTTTTGATCTCTTATACTGAAGCCAAGATCAGGGCATTCAGTTAACTTAAAAATGATCTAGCAGACCTCAGCCAGTCAAGCATGTTATTGTTGCCCATCTCCTTCATCTTGGGGTCCACTTGCATTTTCATTTTTAACTGCACACCTGTTTGTATCAGGGCTGTGAAGGCTGCAAGAATTGTCACTCAGGAGTCAGGGGCACAGACCCCACTTCTGAGCCTGCTCCCTGCTTTGGGGGTTAAGCTCTGACTGCTCCCTTGGTCTTCCTTGCCAGGGTTCTTGCCTCAAGAAGTCACCAGAGCATTGGTTAGCTGGATCCCATATAAGATAAAAGGGAGGAAAGAGCTAGATTTCATTTTCTGTAGTTATATCCTGCAAAACACCACATCCACTGACAGTGTCTGAGCACAGAAATACACCTTGTTAATGCCACTGCAACAACAGACAAGTAAGCATTACAGGAAGAGACAGGGCTAAACCACATCCACCTGGAGATAAAAAGTGGGAAGAATCCTCCAGAGAAAAATGTAATGTTCCAAGGAGAAGATGCTTTTTTTTTTTTTTTTTTTTTTTTTTTTTTTTTTTTTTTTTTTAACCAAGAGGTGCACGTGGGAAAAAAGAGTGATCAGCATCAGAGTTAGAAATCCTTTGTTCAGGGGTGGAGTGGAAGTAAACTCAAAGATAAATATGGTTACAAAACATTACTCCAGGCTGGCTGGCCACTGGGGGCAGAGAGAGAAGGGCAGCAGGAAAGGTCATTTTTGCCTCTAGGTCCTGGGCTCAGCTGGGATGTGGGGGTTGAACGTCACGAAGCCAAAAGACCTCAGTCACCCTGCTCCTGACCCCTCTGGAAAGGTGGACATTTAGTCCCTGGGCTGATCTCTGATACCTGCTCCCTTGAGCATCAGACCTGAGGACTGTGAGGGAAATGTTTCTCCTCCACTGGCCCCAGATGAGCTTGGTGCTGTGGCTCCCATGAGGGCAACAGCCAGGGGATGTCTCAGTCCAGGACACCCATGTGTACGAGGAGTGACAAAATCTTACACCCAAAGCTTTGTGACTCAAATGGGCTTCTTCAAAAAGGTCACCCAGAGCTGCACACTGACAGACAAGAAGAAGCATTGTCTTTAATAAACAGGAGATCTAGTCCCCAGAAAAGTCCATTCCTTATTGCTTCACAATATTGTTGTGAAGATTGATAGTCATAATAAAACAAATCTTGGCGTGTCTGCATTTCCTTACATACATTAGGTAGATTAGCAGGATACTTCCAGCAGACACGCTGTAAACAGAAATAAATTATGGTATCCTCTGAGCTGCTGGTATTAGAAGTTTAAATATTTGATCAGACACATACATCTTCACATTTCTTCCCCTTGGCTGATAAGGCAAACAGAGAGTAGCCAACAAGAACTGAAATTAAGACAAAGACCCCTTTTGAGAGATAGCTACAGTGAAAATGTGAGGTGCTGAAAGGCCACGAGACCATGGCAAGACCTGAAAGGTCCCTCTTAATGAACCACTATGAATTAAAATTCGTATTGGCTTTGTGAGGCACCAGCTAAGCAAAGGCACCATAAACAAAGGAGCATGTTTTGGGGGGTGGACCCAGTTCTTCTGGCTGTGAGAAGAAACACTTTGAGACTGTCTTGAAACATGTTTTGGCTTTCTGCAGGAAATGTGCCCTGACAAAGTTTTGCCAGTGTTAGGACATGTCAGTGCATCACTGCAAGGACAGACACGAGAACAGCAAAGGCAACAAGGAGAGGAGAGGATGGAGAAGTGAGTTGAGACACAATGGGAAAGGGAACAATAAGGAAAGAAGAGCAAATTAAGAAGGAGGGGAATGAAAGCAAATACAGGAAAGCTGCTGAAAAGAGGCCAAGGAAATCATCCCCACACGACTGTGCATTCATTTCCATCATTGTTCTGCTCTGAAGTCTTGGTTTCCAGATTCTGCATCACTTCTGACTGCCCAGAAACCCAGCCCCAGGAGAAACAATGCAGCTGCCTGGGCCAGTGGCCAGGATGCTGTCTGCCTAAGAACATTTTTATTGAACTTGAAGTTGCAATTCTTTGTTTCTGAAAATGTAACATTTGATATAAACGCAGCGTGCTGACCTATTCCTTTTGAAAATGTAGAAGTCATTTGAGTTTTAGATCCAGCTTTTGATTAAAAAGCTCTTAAGGGAAAACCTCAAAAAAATTCCCATGAAAATTCCATGCCAAACCCATTTTCTGGCCTTTAATTTCCAATAACCAGGGAGGAAACAACAATAAAAGTGGGGAACAGAGCCACCATAAGTAACTTCCACAAGATTATTCATTTTCCTTAATAAGGGTCTTTAACAGCATGACTCCTCATGCAATATAGATAAGCAGAAACAAATCAAGACATTCAATAGAAATAGAAAACAAATGGAAAACTCAGAAGAAAAAGCATTTAATAAAAAACTTGGTGAAGGGGGAGGAAATGAACTGGTTCCTCACGTAACACTACTGCCTGGGGTTTTTCTCTCTTCATGGGCCATTTCTTTTGCCTATGACTTTTTCTATGACAGGAAAAGTCTTTGGGAGTTGGTAGAGCTCCCTCTTTCCCTTTGGGGATGGAGCTGGTGCAAGAAGGAGTCCAGACTCTTCCTGTGTCTCCTTCAGACACATAACTAGAGCCCCCTCCATCACTCATGTCTGTTCTCTTCGAAGCAGAGATGCTGACAAAGGACTGCTGTGGGAAACATCTTCTACTAAAAATATACTACAGACCATAGCAGAAAATATCTGTGGCTGGGGTTGGTTCTGTCACACTTTTAGATTTGTATTTCAACTCTCCTTTGTAGAAGAGTCCCTAACATGGACAAGCAACAGCTTTTTTTTTTGTTTTGTGGTTCTCCAATCTTGGCGGATCTGTACAGCAGTACTTCTAGACCTGCAGTAGGGATGGTGTGATCTGCACTCCTAGATCAAGTGTACCTTACAGTATCTCTACATGTTAACTTCCTCATATTTAACACCACTATTTTAGAATTTTAAAAAATATCAGAGCTAGGTGATACACTCAAAATGAACAATGACTAAATTAAAGCACCACCTTTCTGTTGTCTTTCAATCTGAGAAAATGCTCCCACTCTTTCATGCCCATCATTCCAGCATTTGCTGGAGCTTTGTTTTAATGATGACTATCTGTTGCAGCTCAGACACAGAACTAACATTTTCCCCCAGACACCCAGTCGTTTCTTTCTTTGTGTGTGTGCTTTATTTTTATGGGGCCAGCTGCTTTGTGATCAGCGAAATGTCAGAAAAATCATCTTACCATAACAAAGCTGAAAATAAAATATTCAAGGAAGCAAACTCCCATGGAAATCTTTAAAGGCCTAACAAGGGAGAATTCTCATCTCTGTGCACACGGGTGACTCACTGAAGTAAATGGGAATTACGTGACTGCATCAAAGATTTCAGTATGAAGAGCACAGATTTTCTCTCAGCTTTGGCCTTTTGGAATGAACTCACAAAACTTGATGAAGATTTGAGATAGAGATAGACTTGCTCAGTGATATCACCCTTGAACCAGAACCATTTGAGGCAAGTACCATATCATCCTGTCAGGATTAAGTGCATGCTTAACATATTACCTCCTTAAATGCTTTTTGTAAAAATTGAGTGCTCACATTCAACTGTCCAATCTGAAAATGGAATGAATGACACTTAAGGGTCAATACAGGTGTGTCTTTGCAAATACGGAGGTTAAAGGACATAAAACTTGCGACAAATTGGAATATGGGGAAAAAAAAGCTGTTTCTGTAAATATTGTAATTAAACAGAATGTTGTTTTTCTAATTGTTGGAGAAGAGAGCCCCAAATTACCGGGAGGAAAGAAATGAGAGCAAACAGATCTGCAGGAAAATAACCCTATGAAAAATTCACAAAGATGTGCTCCTGATGCACTGAATTATCCTCTCGGGTTTCATAATTCCGCGAGCGAGTGCAATTAGTTAACGGTGGTGTTGCTATAAAGCTGCACACTGTGGCTGCCGGGTTTTGAAACTACTCCAGGAACCAAAGTCTGACGCTGAACAACCATTGTGTGTGGGTATTGGGCAACAGGAAATCTGCCTGATGATAACTGAGTTGCACCAAGCCCTGCAGCAGCCACTCAGACACTGTGTCCATTCAATCTGCAGATGGCAAAGTAGATACGCCACTCACAGCTGCGTGCATGAGGATATGACATCTTTGTCTATATTAATCTCATGGCTGGCTTCACATGACTCATTCAACCTTTTCTTCTATTACATGAAAGGGAAGTTAACTAGCAAGACCTCTGGTGATTTTTAAATAGGTCCAGCCCTGCTGCGATCTACATTTCAAGCAGGAGACTACAGAGCTCTTCTCCCTGTTCCTAAAGCTCTCGTTCCACGCAGTTGTGCAACTCCACAAATCCCCCGTTCGCGCCATTACCTCATTCCCAAAACAACCTCTGTAAAACACACAGGCTGCGATGCCAAGAATATGACAAGTGGGTCAAATGTACTAAATTCTGCACTGGGGGAGACAACCATCGACAGGCTTTGTTTTCCCAGTTATCAGCAGGGAGATAGAAGACTTCAATATATGAACAGCCTTAATTTGGAAAAAGAAAAATCTGCAGTATCTCTGTTCCACAAAGATAAGCTGACAGCTAAGGCAGAACGTGGTTATGCCCAGAGGCAGCAGGAGCAGTGTAACAGGCTCCCCTGCTCTCCTCATCCTCTGTGGCAAGATTAACAAAAACACCATGGGTTTAGCTCCAAGTGGTTCACAGGGCAGCTCTGCTGTTCAGAGTAGCTTGATTTTGAGATCTTGTGCTCTGCTTTTCAATCAATATTCAGAAAAATACATCTTCAAAGTGGAATATCACTGGGGGGAAAATATCAAGCTTTTCATCATCTTTTCCTGCAAAAATGCAAAGAACAGTTTCAAGGTTTGAGGACGTCCACACAATAGTACTATTCTCAGTTATAGTAGCTCCTTCAAGCCTCAGAGGAGGTTTTGTTTTGAAGAGCAAGAGACATTGCCCTCAGGACTCTCTCCTCAGAGAAATATCTCCTAGAATTAAGCAAGATATTGAAAGTGAGGTACAGAACAGAGAAGCAGAGAAGCTGTCATGGTTGGCAATGGACACATAGACCCCTCAGGGCAGGGGTTAGCTGAGGATACAAAATGATATGGGGAAAAAAACAAAAGAAAAAAACTTTCTTAAAGCATTTTCATGAGGAAAAATAAACATTTTTCATGCTAAATTCCTATTTTGAAGTTCAGAGACCACATTTTTCCATAATAACCCCATTCAGCCTTATGCAAATAAAAATAATTAAACCAGACTGGAATATTTTCCCCATAAATACTTGTCTCATGTGGACAGGAAGCTCCAGTTGCTCACAGAAAAGTGGAGAATCCAGGGTCCAGCCATAATGACTTTTTCAAGATGTTCTTGTTTGCATCTCTCTGCTCCATTAACAGTGTGCTGCCTGCTGAAAGCTGAGGAGAGCAAACTCAGGGAACAAGTTACCTGTAAAAAAATAATTTGTGGAGAGAACATCTGCTCTACAGAAGTGGAACCAAACTCTAATGAAATGTTTTAAACCTCCCAGATTAGTACAAAGAGCTGCAGGCTTCTGTAAAATATATATAATCTCCACTTTTTCTACATGTAAAAAAAAAATAATAAATACTTAATCAACTTTAAAGTATTTGAAGATGTCCAGATTCTTTAAGAAGGTTAAATTAAGCTTTTCAGAGGCTTTTTGATGATCAATAGCTAGATCAGCTCTGTGATAGAAGTAGGTTCACTAGCTACGCTTGAGAAGACTTTTAACTTCAAAGATTGATGTGCTTAAGGGAGAGTGAAAGAAATGATTTGTTTAAAAAAAATTAATCTAAACACAATCAGTAAAACTTTGATGGACACCTGTGTTGATCTGGGAACTGAATGGCAGCAGCTACATTTGTAAGTTGTCAGGTGTTTAAAACACAAGGGAGTAACAAACTTCTTGCAGAATTGGGAAACAGGAAACCAGTGGATATCCTTGGACTTTGCCAAGTACATCCAAAGTTTTTGGTGGTCAAAAAATGTAGGGCTTCCCAGCACAGACCCCTTGTATGGAACATATGTGTGGAATATATACGCTTTTCTACTTACAAAAAAAGGATAGAGATGCTGTTGAGTATTCCTAAAACTCTCCAGTGACAAGAGCTACAGTATTGTCCCCTGGCAACCTGTGCTGACAAATATCTTTACCTCTTCCAACCCCCCAGTGCACTGAGTTAAGAGAGCAATTCCCTTTCCTTTAACAGATCAATGCTTGTGGCACACAGATGAGCAGTGGTGCTTATTCCTTAATCCAGCTGTGCTGTTACATTTTTGTGTGCATCAGATGCAAAGTAAGGTGTTGGCACCAGATTTAGAAATCACAAAAAAGCAAAAGGTTTAGATGATGACAACAGAGACCATGGCAAGAAGAAATGATTTTGTTTGTGCTGCTGGTTCCTAGCAGGAAATACCACAATGTGGATACAGAGATGGACATTCACATCTCTGCTTAGCAGAGTGCAGGGGCAAAGGTATTTCAGTCAAACTTAGAATTTAACACCCAGCATGGGGGTAGCCCTGGATTGAATTCACTGCTTGCAGTTCTAGCTAAAATTGTTTGTCATTTTACCAGGAGATGAAGCAGCAGTATTGCCACGAGATAACCACCTGGTTACTCTTGTTTGCAAGGAGCTGCTGGATTTTTACTGTCCATCCATTCAAAGTTTTGTGCAGAGTTTCTGAAGATTTACCCCAGTAAAGAATCAGTCAAACCTGCAGCAATTCCCTCACCACACAGGTCACTATCCCTGCAGGGACACCCAGCAAAGAGGAATTGATCCCTCCTTTGGAAACAGCATATGGCTGAAATCTTGCACTATTACACTAAGAAAAGCAGAAATACATTTGAAATTGCTTTTCATCCTTTTACAGCGCTGCTCTCACCTCCTCATTCCTCTGGTAGGAAATGGACATTGGCAGCCACTGTCTCTCCACTGTCAAACCTGCCAACAGAATTAATAGCTCTGGTAATTAGGAGGAAAAGCCCCTTGCCAGGCACAAAGCTCAGACTGCAAGGGGATCTAGAGAAGTTATTTCCCCCCCAGGGTCAGAGTAGGAGTAAAATCATAAAAATGGTGAATTGCTTAGGATATGGAAAGAGAGAGCTGAGCTACAAATTTTAGCTCGGAGGATTGCAGTCAGATGTGCTAGAAAGACATCACTTAACCTGTACCTCAAAACTTGTTGAGAACAAAGCATCTTAGAAACCCAGCAAATTAGATATACTGCAGACAGTTAAAAGGAATAAAGGAGGTGTAATGGCCACTAGTCACACTTTCAAAACCAGAGGAGAATTTAGTACTCGTCTGAGCCACATGTTTAAATTGGAAAACATTCCCCTTCAGATAAACACCTTTTTGGAATGTAGAAACTGAAAAAAATTTCAAATAACCTGATGGTGATGATTTTTTTAATTTTATTTTTGCTGCAAGGAGGAAATATGGCCTCCTAATCAGCTGCTCTCACTATTAAGAATGCATAAATATCAAAGCAAAACAGGAATATGGAAACAGTATGGAAATACTCTCAAGGAATGACAGACTACTTATCGGCCTAGTCTGCAGCTATAACTGAAAGTTACAATGAAACCCCTCTTTGTGAGCAGCTATAAAATAATAAATGAAAACATTTGCTGGCAAACCAGAAAGGTCTTGTCCATTTGCAGGCTTGAGGGCTACACCATATCAGGAGCAGCCTAGAAAAACCCCTTGGAGAATATGCATGGAAAACACAGTGATTTAGCACCAGGATTAACATGACATGGCAAAGCAGCAGAGTGACACAGACATCGTGAAGGAAGAAGTCCCCTCATTTGTAACACATTAGGTTTTGGATAATACTGCAAATCAGTATTTGTTCAAATTTTAAACTAATTTTCCTTTGTATTTGAAAGCATTATTTTTATGTATGTTAATACTAAGAGAAGTAATTCTGTGTCAGCAGCTACTGTAGAAAATAATCAAGCAGCCGTTGTCCCTTTTGTGCTTCTAATCTAAATATACAGAGAAAGCACTGGGGAAAGGAAATGTTGTTATTCCCACCTTAGAGCTGGAGAATTGAGACAGATAAGAACTGAGCAATTTTCCATCCTTAGAAGGGAAGTCTGTGTCAGAAACTGGGACAGAATGCAAATTTCTACAGCTATTCTCAAAACAGTTTTGTTGGCATAATTGTTTTTCGCCTGCACATGTTGCCAAATTCTGAGAAACGTTTATGGAAAGCAAACCTTAAATATATATATTCAGCAAAGAGCCTTTTCGTGTTAAGGTAGCGGATGGAGAGAGAGATTCTGTGCAGCTGATTTCAGAAAATGATAAATAGTGACAAAAGTAAATGGAAGAGAGCACATGATCCAAGCAAAGTGAAACACAATCGTGTCAGAGCTCATAAGCCCAAACTGCTGTGCCTGTGTGGAAGGTGATACCCAAACACAGCTGGGTGGTCTCTGGGCAAAATATCAACTCAAGTCACTGAACTCAGCAAAGTTACTGCAGAGAGCTAAAAGCATTGTAGTACACTGATTAACAAGGTAAGATCTAGACAGATGGGGGAAAATGACATACAAATGCATGGGGGTTTTGCTGAGAAAGATCTCCCATAAATTCCAAGTATCATAAGCTGATAGATGATAAATATAACAAAGCCACACATACGTTGTTGGTACCCCACAAAAATAAATGGGTTTCCACCCTCTGGTAGAGATAAAATTTCAAGATTGGGTGTGACTAAATTCAAATGCACTGGGATTTCACTAAGACAAAATTACAGGGTGATTGTGCTGCAGACCACAGCCACAATACTGATGTATTTTGATCTTTTATTGAAATGCTATCCACAAAAAATACACTGTGCTTGATTCCAATGTCCAGAATTGGTACAAATCAATCTATTTTGTTAGGAGCAACCGGGTTAAGTATAGCACTTAAAGATATGTCTCGAAGGATTGCCTACTCACTGTTCTTTTCTATTTATGGGATAATAACAGTGGGTGGATTTGCAATTAGGGTTGCATTTTCCTAAGATTTTGAATAAAATACTAATATTTATGTGCAGCTGCTTCACTGCTCTTTAGAATCAGAATGGCTTGTGTTGGAAGGGACCTTAAAGATCAATGAGTTCCAACTCCCCTGCTGTGGGCAGGGACACCTTCCACTAGACCAGGTTGCTCAGAGCCCCATCCAACCCGGCCCCAAACAATTCCAAGAACACGAAAATCACAGCAACTGGGTCCAGTGCCTCACCACCCTCACAGTAAAGAATTTCTTCTCATATCTGAATTATTCTACCATTCTTCAAGTTAAAGCTCTTCCCCCTTGTCCTATCACTTCATCCCTTTGGAAAACCCTCTTCCCAGTGTTCTTGCAAGCTCCCTTCAGGTACTGGAAGGCTGCTGGAACATTTCCCCGGAGCCTTTTTAGCTGTGCTGTTCCCTGAATGCTTATGATTTTTCATGCCATTAAACAAAAGGATCAAGGCCAAGTGGAGCATTTGTGTGTCTGTTCCCTGGCAGTGGCTGACTCAGATCCGAGGATGATGGGTGGCTTTGCTCGCCCGCTGCGCCCTATCAGATCTTCCTTGTGATGACTTTGCCTGATAGACTCAGCAGAGTTCCTCCCAGGATTTATCAGCAAAAGCAATGTCAGAAAAAGACCCCGTGCACTTCTGCTGCAGCCTGTGGCGAAAACATGATTTCCTATTTGGGAGTTCCTAATCTATCACACATTAATTAATCGTATAGACTGCAGATAGAGCACAGTGGAACAAACCCAGTAGAGAGGAATCTGAAGCCAGTCCAATATCCCCAGGGCTTTTCATAGCTCTGCCCTCCTTACTTGGAAATGTCATTCTCTAAAGTAGGTCTTACATCTTTAGAAGATGAGCGTGGGGAAGAGCTCTCATCTGGGATACAGAGACAGTTTCAGGCAAAATAGAGAGAGTGGCTGCTCTAGTTTGATGAGGGTTTCCTCATTATATTCAGTGCATTTCAAATGTGAGAGTTTGGTTTTGTAATGATATTTCACATCATCTTTGAGCCTCGGGGAGCTGGATGTAGGATTTCAGAAATAAATATATTAGCAGGAACAATTGCATCTTCGGGAAAAAAAAAAAGTTACAGCTTTCCTGATTGATAGCTTCTGTGTGCCACCTACAAAGGCTTGTGTGTCTCTGCTCTGGAGTTTCCCAGGCTCTGGGGTACTTCAATTAATTGTCATTTATATAACCAGTGCATCCCTTTCTCAGGGGCAATGAAAGCTCTGACTCAGGAGAAAGTCATCAGATCCCTTTCATCACTTGGGAGCAGGACCTGAGACTAAAAAGCATAATATTTCACTTGGGTTTAGTCTCATCTCTGAAGCACATTGTTACAGGCAGCACATTTTGCTGCCTAGTTTTTATTTGCTGACTTCAGGACTGTACTTCAAAAGCTCCCTGTCCTCTTAATGAAAGTGCTACGCCTGTCTTTTATCATGTCCTTTGTTGTAAGGTTTAGACCATATTCCCAAATGGAAGATGAAGAGTAGAAAACTTATTCAGCATGACAAAACAGTCATTGTGTTATAAAAAAGGGCAGTGTGCATATAAGTGAAAATGTTAGAGAGAAAAACTCCTAATAAAGAGAGTAAATCTACTGAGATATGTTTTTCTTCTGACAGTGCTCCTACCCTAAAACAGAGAAAAGAGAAACAGAAGAGACAGCTAGAAAGGAAAGACCCATGCACGTCCAGCTTCAAGGAATCCTGTTGAACAGGGTTGGAGGTATGTGACAAGACAGGTGCCTCATCTGCTTCTCATGAATCCTCTACCCTCAGCTCTATAAACCTCATGTACCAACTTCATTGAGGTCAAAGGAAGATGGTAGCCAAAATAATCTTTAAAGAAAAAAATTGTGTATTTGTGAGGTGCTTTATTAAAAATTATTTTCCCTGGTTGATTTCTGCTCATCCAACAGATTATTTTTATGTGTAATAGTGATTTGCAGTTTTGTCTTCAGGATACATTTTTGATTGAGTTTGCAAAGGTAAGATTTTAATAGAAAGGCTGTAATCTCAGGATTATTTACGTCTCTCTATGATTAAAAAATTTAGTATTTGTATGTAGCAAGCTCAGTCTAGTCTTAGTGTTCTTCCTGGTGAGAGTTACACAATATTCATACCTACCTCCTAGGTCTGATTTCCTTAACAGCACTTTGGACTGGATTTGCGTCAGCTAATTAGTCATTCCAGAACAGCACACCAAGTACATTTCAATCCTAATCTTTATTTGTGTAATTTATAGTGGCATTTAGTTAGAGCAGAGCATGAATAGCTTCCTGTGCTACTCTGAAGAGCTACTCATGCTTCATGTGGCTTTTGTCTCTTAACAGCCTGATTTACCTGGGCTCTGATCTGCAGAGCCCTGGCAGGAGGGCACACACCACCTCAAGCTTCTTGAGAATGTACAGTGATCAACTCACAGCTGTACATCAGATATGGGAAAAAAGAGATAAAAAATGGCATCATTTCAGGAACATCGGTGGCATTGGTCTGTCACAGCTCTCTGTGAACCTGCTTTATCCTTTTTCCCTTCCTTCACTGCTGGCAATTGGAACTGGCCTCTAGTCTCAAAAAATCCTCTTATTTATAATCTGGTTGGCCTTAATCTACTAACTCAAACTCACGTTGAATGATTTGTAAAATGTACAAAGCAATTTTTAGGTTCCCACAAGGAATCTGAGCCATTTTGTTCTAGTTTGTTAATTTGTCTGTGTCAACAGCACAGATCTCTGTGGGTCTGAGGAGGTTACAGATCCCTGGTACTCACACACCTTTGTTAACTTGAAGTGTCTCCAGCTTAAAGAAATTTATCACTCTCACTTGCACATTTTACTACTTGACTTCAATCAAAACTATCTCCACTGAAGTCATTCTAGAGATTTCATTTCTCTACTTAAACACACCATCTATCCTCACTTGTACCACCTCCCTCCTCCTACTCATTTAAATGGGCTGTTATACCAGGGCAGATTAATGTCACCATCGTCTCCCTTGATTTAAATGGCGTTTGATTATATCTGTCAGGATATTCTTCTCTCTAAGTATGTGTTCTTGCCCAGATGTGTTAATCTGATGGAGTAAATGGGCCTGGAGACATGGCCTAATCATTGCACAACATTAAATAGTTAAGGCAAGGTTCGGGCCTCCAGGTACAGACTTGCTGTACTGGCAGTCCCTGCAGGCAGAGGAAAAAGTGCCAGGTTTTGATGATATAATGGCCAAAACACAAAAGAAAAGTAACGTTCTCCAAGCATGAGGTAGTCAGCAAATACCACATTTTCTACATTTTTACATCCATCTCTTTTTCTTCTTTTTTTTGGAGTCAGACTTAGAAAAAGCCGCTTTGTCTCCAGCACAATTTTGGAGCTGGTACATCATCCATGAAAACTGCTTTTCCTGGACCTAAGAAGGAAAATTAAATTTTCAGCCTACAGCCAGTCTCTCCCTTTCCAACCCTCCCCTGGGTGAGGAGAGACAGGGACAGCCTCAAGGTGAGGTGAAAGAACAAGAGATTGGGAAGGGGAAAATCCCAGGGAAGCAAAGCAAGGTCTGTTCTAGGCCAGACCTCACTGAGGAAATCTGGACTCTCCTTCACAGCAGCATTTTTTTGTTGTTGGACACAGTGTAAATGGTGCAGTGTAGACTCCATAAGGTCTTACCAGTCTTCAACCATAATTAGACACTCTTTTTATACCAACCTCATCAGCAAGGTTGTCCCGTCTAGGAGTACATTTCCTATGGGAGAATCTCTGAAAAGGTGGTAGAATTCTGTCATTTGCTGAAAATTCCATAAACTTGGGAGTTTGTTTTAATTCCAAAATAGAAAGTAAAACTTCAATCAGCAGAGGAATAAAACTTCACTATTTTTTAACTTTCTACATTAGTTTTTGCTTAAATAAAAACTGAAATAAGATTTTGAGAAAAATCATAATTAAAATATTGAAACAGACTAATGACATTATTGAGGGGGTTTTTGAAATTTTTCTTCTATCTACCATTTTAATCAAAGTTAAACCAAAGACATTATGGTCTAGTTAGAAAATAATTTAAGTAGGGAAAGTTTAGAAAATTCATGCAGAAATTTTTATGGGAACTTGAGTAGGAACTCAACGCCATTAAAAGATGCAAGCTTTAAAGAAAGCCCCAAAATAAAATTAAAGCCAGAGCAACTCCCACAGTACTTATTTTGGGTTACATCTTTTGGGACAAGAACATTATACTTTGTATATCTTTCATGTGACACTCTCAGCCTCAAAGACACATCCCCTACCACAGCTCTGTTGCCCACTTCCATGTGTGTGCTGAGATTCAGGTTACTGCAGTCCTCACCTTCACTCAGGAATTCATGGGATTACTTCATCTTCCCCATCTCAGCCCCAGGTCAAATCTGTTGAAAAGCCCCCTACTCAAAACCGCTGTATCCCAGACAGATCCATGATGTAAACATCCAAAAAAGGGAATAACATGGAGAATAAGCTTCTTCCTTTAAATGAATACATCAGATAAGGACGAAAATCTTCTCTGCCAGAAAAATCTTTCCTCACATTTGTGATAATGAGGAATCAAAGAAACACTGAGCACAAATGATGACATGAAGCCTCCCTAACAACAGCAGATGCACTAATTTTTTCCTTAGCTGCAATTTTATGACTAAGCAAAATTTATGAGTGATAGCAGAAAGGAAATACAAAGCTGACAGCTTAATGGATGACTGTGGTCCAAAATGCTAAGAGATAAATGCACAGGGAGAGAAGGAAGTCTAGTCTGGGGAGGAATTGTTCTAGAGCTCTGTGATCAGGCACTTGTTAATCAGGGTTTTTTTGCCAGCTGACCCAGTATCAGGTGTACAAACTGCAGAAGCAAACACCAAAACTTCATGTTTCTTTAGCCCCTTTTTCTAGATGGATCATTATTTATGTAGCACTTGGCTGTGGGCTAGATGTCCCCTACAGGAATTTACAGTCTCATTGTATTGATGACGTTCTGCTACTGCAGTGAAAAGAGCCATTTATATCTAGACACAGAGAAGCAGTAAGAGAAGCAAACAATGAGGGAGGCAATGCAAGAAAGAAGGGAAAAAACAAACAAACAAACAAACAAACAAACAAACAAACAAACAAACCAGGATCCCAGACCTTTTATATCCTGGGAAGTTTGAGATTATTTTCTCTAGCTGCAAATAACAGTTACTTCAGGGTGATGGTTTATCATGTTATACTTCATATCAGTACAAATCCTTCCTGTCCATATTCCCTATGTTCATATTCATTCTTCATGTTCACAAATATTGGATTCAGCCTGATCCAGGGGAGAATAACTTCCACAGCAGTGTGGGACTCTGGTTATCTACAGGCCAAGTATCAAAGGATACCCACAACAGGGGACTTGCAGGACACTTCATCCTCTGGCAAACAAGACATTCCTGCAGGTGTGGGAGAACATATGGGGCTCTGTGGCCCACAGTGCAGCTGAGGACATGCCAACAAGGAGTCAAGATGAACTGAGCACAGCAAAGGGGGTGGCCCCATGTCACAGCCAGCTCTGCCTCCTGTCTCTGACCCCCTGACTGAGCCAGGCCCTCGGCAGCCCACAAATAAAAAATGTGCACAGATCCCAGGGGAGACCCCAGCCACAAAATCCCTTCTCTAAAAAATCCCTTCTCCCCCCTCTCCCTAATCCTTCATGAATTATACAGGGGAAGAGGAAGAAGTGATATTGCAAACACCACAGAGCATTGCAATTCCCATCCCTTGACCTCTTGCTTTATGTTTCATTACCCACAATATCAATGCTTCCCAAAGCCACCTGAAACAGAGCAATAGTAAAGTGCTTGTTCTGTCTCCTGAAATGAGTTGTTTGGTTTGGGTTTTTTTGGGTTTATTTATTTATTTATTTATTTATTTATTTTTTCAACTGAGAAGGTGTATTGATAGTATAAATGTGAGGAATAGAGCTACTCCTAATTACATCCTCATAGACAAAGGGGGTTTGGGGCAAGGAGGAAAAACACATGGAATTAGAAGGGCTATAAAGAAGGCTTGAAAGGATCCTCCTTTCCACAAAGAGAATCTTAATGACAACAGGAAAAAAATTGAGAGAGAAAATCCTCTAGCAGTAGGAGCAGCAGTGATTCACCACTTCTAGAATTAGAGCTGGCAGTGTTATGCCAAAGCCCACCTACCCATTTACTCCTTTTCATTTTCATCATCAGCTCATCCTGGTGAGGGGATAGTGGTGTTTGCAAGGCTGATACACAGCAATGATTTCTGGTTAACCAATCAGGCTTAGCATCATTTATATTGCTACTTACAGAATGCCTCACAAAGACATTTTATAATTCTGTATTATTTTGTGTACCTCCTGTATCTACCCTTTAACCCTTAGTCCTTTCATACATTGGCTGCACAGTTAACCATCCAGGCCCCTGTGTAGCCAGTACTACATCATTAATGCACACATGTAGCTGTGAGCTACTTAGAGGCACAACATCCCCCATGAACATGACCCTTAGCTATTTTGACAAAATCCACAAAGAATAAAAAAAGATAATGTAGTTATCATGCAGAAAAAAAAAAAATGTTTTTCAACTAAAATGGGACTGTGTGACTTCAATCACAAGCCAAAATATTTTTTCCTGAACTATGTTCTAACGCTGTTCTTTACACAAACATTGATTGTGTACACAAGATAATAAATGTTGGGAGAAATTTTTTTAGAATTGTTCATCTAGAATGAAAGGTGGATGTTTCCTAATGAAAATAACTGTGCATAGAGAAACGAATGAAAGGAAAACAAACCCAGCCATTATCCACACTTGGCCTCATGAACAAAGTGTTAGGCTGGGCCAAGCACTGGTATCAATTTTCTTTGCTTAATGAAAAGGTTTTCCGAGATGTAGTCCTTTCTGCTTCACTGTGGATTGACAATGCATTCTGACCTAATGGAGGCTGATTACTGTTTCCATTATGCAAGGCTGACAGAAGCAATATTTCTTCAAACCACAACCTGTTGTTGAGCACAGAGTTATTGTAGTGTGACTCTGGGCTACAAAGGCCTTTTCATATCACATGTTCCTCATCTGCTTTGAAGCACCACACGTCCTCTCACGTGGTGATGGGAAGACCTGTGGGGCTGTCCTGCTGTCACTGCTGGGATATCATTGCTCAGGATCAAAACCAGAGCCATGTGGAAGTTGTGGTTCAACGTGAAAACCACATGTGACCCACACTAGACTTCAATCCTCTAAAGACAAAAAAGCACTAAGTGCCACAATTGAGAGATTAACTGGGTGGGAAGTCCTCAGCTCCTCCTGATCTCCCCAAGGCTTAACTGAGCACTACCAGAACTGGCACAAGGAACTACATCCTTCTTGCAAAACAGCAAAGTTTAAACTTCATTACTGTGTATGTCTTGTCCCTGTCCAAGAGCTGTTTCTATTTGGAGGATTTGGGAATTTACCAAAGCAGGCTCAAGCCAGGCCTGTGCTCAGAGTCATTACACAACCCTGCCACTGCCTCCTCTCAAAGCCACTTGTGCACTTGGCATTTTGCTTGTATTTGTTGATCACATGCATCAATGATCTTTTCCCCATTTACATTTCACAGCCTCACAGCTAAGGTCGGTTCTGCCAGGCTCTGATGGCACACTGGATACTCATTTTGCTGGCTGCACCACAGGCTGCACATCCCAAGGGGAGCTTCAGGGGTCCCTTCCCTCCACAACAAGTCAGCCTGGCCAGTGCAGGGTGCAGTGAAACTCACAGGACTGTGTGAAGTACAGAACCAAAGGGCTGGTGTGCTGGCACCAGCTGTCACACAGCAATGTGTCCTGGGCGCCAGGAAAAGTGGGAAGTGAGGAAGTCAATAGCCAGGGTTAAAGTGACAAGCTTGTGGAAAGGCTTTGAAGAAAAATTAAAGGTAGAAAGCTTGGTTATAGAGGCAGAAGAAAGCATATTCAAGTGGAGAGCAAAGAATCCAGAGTGTCCCAGGTCTGAGCTGTCACTCAGAGCAGCTCTGAGGCTGCTCAGTGTTTTACATCCCTCTTTCAGCATCAGTGTGCTGGGCAGACATTTCAGGAGAGACCCTCCACAGTGCTTTGCTTTGCCCATGTGATCAGTGTCACTGCAGCTTGTGGGAACCCTCAATGTCCTCTAAATTAGATGCATCCTTGCTAAACCAGCTGTGAAACATGCTTGTGCCTGCAGAGCCTCAGGAGAAAAAAAAGTAAAAAAAAACCCAAAACAACAAAAACTGCCACCAGCTTGAATAGAAGCCCTTTTCAAAGAATATTAAAGGAGAGCTAACATGGTTTTCACATGCTGGGTGGGAAGGCCTGAGTCAGCTTGAGGAAGTGGTTGTCTCTGCATCACCTCAAACCACTCACCCTCTGAGCAAGTCTTCTCTCAGAGAGAACAAACTAAAATATATTCCTTAGGCTTTGGTGCATGCATTTGCTCCCTGTTTGGATTATATTCCCCTCAGTTATCTGCTATTAGAAAAACATCACAGCAAGTGGCAGAGAACAGCTGGAGGGCATTGCCTGTGTGCTGGGCAGCAGAACCCATCAGTCACAGCTCTCTCCAGCCTCTGCTGACCCTGAGAAGAACAAAACATCTGTGATTGCTGGGAGGACTTCTTCCTACACTTCTTCTGTGGCTTTACCTACCAAATGGTGTGTTGCTGGGTGCTGGGATTTTGTTAAGCTGCTCCCAGAGCAAAAGCATTCGTTTCTTTTAAAATAACAACTAGAAGAGTGGGTGGTGGGGAAAAAAAACCCAAACAAATGAACTAACCAATGAATCAACCAAAAAAAAAAATCACAAAACAACCTCCCCCCCAACAATAAAAAGGCTCCCAACCAAACAAAAGAAAACACATTGCTGCATGTGATTATTCTGCAGGAGCATAATTGCTGGCATGGTGCCACCAAAGACACAGCAGCTGAAGAGCAGAACCACATGAAAAACCAGACACCAATCAATTGCCAGACAAGAGCCATTACCTGTGTGCTCGTGGCTTTATTTTTCTGGGGACCAAAGGGGACATAAGGCTCTATAGCTGCATGAACTACAAATTTTCACACCAGGTTGACATTGCAGGTAGTGCCCCTCTGTAAATGAAAATACACTGCTGTCCTGAACTTTCCCAACAGAAGAAGCTCCCACTGTTTTACAGCTCTGCACAGCAAACAGCCACAGAGAGGACAGCACTTGGCTCCTCCAGTTGTCACCTCCCCTGGAGCCAGGCACTGTGACTCTTGCCCAGCACACAGAGGTCCAGCTTTGCCTGCCAGCTTGAGATGGAGGGATTTCCCTAAATACCCATCCCCTGAGGAGTCACTGAATGGCACCCACGATCAGCAGCACAATGTCCTCTCTGTGGAGGTTTCCTGCTTAAACTACAGAAGGTAGAGAAGGAAACCAATGAAGTGACCTCTTTAAAATCAAGTAGAACCACGAGTAAAACCACAACTCTCCCTAGCTCTGTGCCACAGATTTATTTTTGGAGCCACAGACCACAGCATTAAGTTGCTTGACTTCAAAAGCCGGTGTGGATGAATAAGAACCGCAACTCTTTTTAATTCCCTTTTGCTATGTAAGATAATCCTCGTGTATCTCACACATCCTTGAAGCTTCCTGTCACTTGGCTGGCTTTCCTGCATGGGATACTTCTGACTATCTGCTTACCATCTTTCCTGGTGCTTAGGACAGGTAGTTTGGGTTGTGAATTATTCAGAGTGCTGTGAATGGTGAATACAAATTTTGTTTGCCATTCTTGAGCTACAGAGATCCCACATCAACACAGTGTAGGAATCAGCTGTGGACACATATAGATAGCTTTGCCTTGCCATCACTCTGGAAAACTGTGCACTCTCCTAAAACTGACTGAATGTGGCCCATGTCATCCTTTTGCCAAGGAGAAATGCTCTCACAAAACAATTCCATAAGACATGCAGCCACACTGGCATTTGCATATTTATATGCTTCATTTAAAAGGGTCTGCTGTGTGTTGTGGCTTATTTGCCAGGCAAGGCTAAGTCATATTTTCCTAACTCTTCAATTTGTAGCAATTTCACTCTCCTTCAATTCCCTCCAGTTTGCAGCGAGCGCTGCTGCTGCAATACGCTTCCATTTAGAGGAACAAATAAGTGGCACGGCCCCTTGGAAACTGTTACCACAGGTATTCAGGAAATAGCTGGCAAAAAGACTGCTGCAGCTCACAGCCCCCCTGGGGCAAGCGCAAGATTGGCACAGTGCAAAGCCAAGCCAAGCCAAGCCAAAAAAAAATTTAAAAAAATTCATAAATACAGATGAAAAGAAAATTCAGCATAATCCTTCTCCAAAGCCGATCCTTCGTGAATCTTGGAGATGACAGGCTGGGTGCTCGCTCGCCTTTCTGCTGACATTAAAATGGCTGAAAAGACTCTGGCAAAGGAGCAGCAGGGAATTAGCTGTGCCTGCAGGAGACCTCCAGCTGCATCTCACATACCCTGAGCAGGAAACTTCTCTGCCTGGAAACAGCACCACAGCACCCTCAGAAGCAGAGCTGGGGAGCCCTGCAGGGCCAGGGGACATCATGGATTCATGGAAACACAAAGGCTCTGCAGGAACGTGCTGATTATGGCAACAAGGCACAGCAGGAAAGTGAATAGCAGAAACACAGAGAGCACCTTTTCTGCCAAGGGCCCAGGCTGACTGACCACCAGTCTGGGGGTCCCACCTTCTAAAATCCCACTTCCTTTCATCCCTTTGCAAGTTGCTGTGGCTCCCAGGCACTGGACCCTGCGTGGTCTCTGGTTATGCAGAGGAGTTTCCTCAACGCTTCACAGCAGATAGGTTTTTGATTTTTTTTTTCCCTGCATCCTGGTTTCAAACAGGAGTTTCAGCTTCTGTCCAGATTTATTTCTAACAATAACAGCCAGATCCTCATTTGCTGTAGATGATTATCTCCATAGGAAATAAGGATAATACCTGATTGAAGGCTGCGTTTCAGGGAGCAGTGTGATCTGATGTCCAACTCAGGTCTAGCCAGGCCAGGATTGAGACATCATGGGGTAGAAATTATGCATTCAAATTTCCGTCAGTATGGTGCTTGACTTTTAACCATAGACTTCTGTGCAAATCCAAGCACTCTTAGACTGGGTGATCTTTTATCACATATTATTTTAAATATCCATCATTTGTCATTTCCTCTTTTGGGTCTGTGCAGAAACAGTTCTAAGGAAGCTACCCAAAATCCAGTTAGTACAAACCTATGCAAGCCTGTTAGTTTCTAAGTGGCCACACTGACTTAAATGGAAAGATTACAGCTGACTGCAGCTGAATCAGGTCAGTAATGAAGGCTGTGAATTCAGGTTCAGTTCAGGCACACAGAAGTTCAAAGGCTTGTCTAGATCTGTTGAATAAATGAAGACTTTTTCAAGACTTTTGCACCTTGCAAGAGCAAACACAACCACAAGACTTGAAAATGAGGATATGGCAAGACTAACCCTTCTCACATCACTGCTGCTACACTGAGAATTGAAACAAGAAAGGCAAAAAAGGGAGCATTTGGTACTGAGGTGAACACAATCTCAAAAAGAGGATTTTTTTTCTCCCTTCCTGGATGCTCATCTTTATTTTGCTTCCTTTATGGCATTGATTCTTTTCATCAAGAGAAACAGTATGCTCCACTCTGCTTTCTCCTGTGCTAGCCTTGCTCCAAATTACAGTCCTAACCACATATATTATTAGTTACTTGTCCATGGCAATCAGCTCCTGTCCTCAACAAAAGGCTTCTGCTCCCCTATTAACAATATTTCATTGCTGCATAGATAGATACAGAATGACAAAGGCATGTGAAATAATGAACAATGCCATGAAAGCCCCTTGGATTTTCCTATTCTGCCCAGAGTGCAGGACAAGAATGAGGAGACATTTCATGAAATTAGAAAGGCTGCAAAGGCTGATACAGATTAAAAGGAAGACTTTTCCTCTTAAAACGTGGTTTATAACCAGTCTGTGAAATTAACTGCTGCCTACTCAGAGCAGGGGAAGAGCAAGATCATATTTTCCGTGTCCTCTTTTTAATGTGGAATCTAGCGACATTCATATCATCCAAGCTCGTTTTGAAACAAAGTAGCAAGGAAATATTTCAGTTAAAAGAAAATATGAAACAGGAGGAACGGGTCTGCATAAGGGCCTTGTGGGAACTTTCGGTTTTCTGTCTGGATTAACAATGTGTTCAAGAGAAGGAGAGGAGGCTTAGAATAAGATGCTTGGAAGACATTCCCACCCTGGAGGGAGGGGTGAGATGCAGAGCCAGCAAGCCAAAGACCTTCAGATGTCTGGGTGGAGTCGGAGGGGCAGCTCTGCCTATCCCACGGTGGGAAGGATGGCTGGGGCAAGTCAGAATTGCTCTGCTGAGCTGAGGCACGGGATGAGGAGCAGGAACAGCAGGGGACACTGAGCTGGCACTGCCTGGGCCAAGAGGGGCAGGGAAGGCAGAGTGTTGAGCCTCTGTCCTGCAGGGCACAGTAGCCAGGCATCTCTGTCCAGAAGCAGCCCAAGCCCTGCGCTGCTCTGGGTGTTGCAGTTTGCCAGACAAACCCAGCAGTGTGACCTTTATCACTGGGAATCTGCGCTGTGCCACACCGAGCCAAGCACCTCTAATTAAGAAAATTAAAGGTGGTCTTTCTCTCAGTAAACGTTTCAGTGAAGTTACACTCAGCTCCTCTTGTAAGCTTGTTTCTGTGCCTATAAATCCCCAGGGCTAACTTTTGAATTACCTCATGCTATTCCTGACAGCACTGCTGGGCTCCACCTTCTCCCACCACTGGCACAAGCAGCTGTCCTGGCTGGTCTGTTTGGGCATTGGGACAATGCAGACACTGTGCTGGACTTCCCCATCAGCTCCTTTTTTGTAAGATGAAAATCTCATGGTGTATTACTCAAAGATTCAAAAGCTCATTGCAGTGGCTTAATATCCACTGGCAAAATTAAAAGTGATAAGGGATGTTAATCTTCATGCTCCAGGGTATAAACTAATTACCATCTGGAGTCACAGGAGGAAGCTTTCCTCTATATACTGATACAGCTTTTTACTGTTGCCTGGGAAAATGATGAGTTTGGAAGAGGTTGTTCCTCTCTCTGATGCATTGACCTTTGTCAAAGACTGGATTCTCAGCTAGTGGATCAATGGCCTATTTTGGGATGACATTCCTGTGTTGATATATCACCTTCCATTCAAATTCATCCATTTGATTTAGCATCCATTAGCAAGGTAATGCCCCAGAGCCTTGTATTTGTCAAATTGTTTGTTTACCCTTTTTTTCCCAGAGATTAGTGCGATCTTACATGCAAAGTGCAAGTGAACACATTCATGGCTCTGTAACTTGCCTCTGGTCTGAAAGGTTCGTGTTCTCCCGGTGCCTTTTGGAGGCAGCAGCAGTGGTGACACTGGCACAGACCTAAGCCTTTTATCAATGAGCAGCGTGGCAGGTCTATTTGTTTGAGCCCTTGCTGACACCCACACTCTCTGTAATTCAGTCTGACAGATTGAGGCCATGTTCCAGATCTCACAAAAGAAGCAGAGGCGGGTATTGATTTTTCTGTTATTGTTGGTGATTTGCTGCTTCATTCCTTTAACAAATGTAAAAAAAAAAAAATTAATATATTATATATATATCTACATGTAGTAAATAAGGTCAGAGTTGCAGGTTGCAGAGCACACAGTGCTGTTCCTCCTGCTCCTCTCCTCTGTCTCCCTGATTCAATAGGCATGTGCCACAGACCTTGAGCAACAACACTGGAGAAATATGAAAAAAATGGCCATGGTGCTGCTTGCAACCCAGAGTGACTCAGGAGAAGCACCTTCCACACTGTGACTTTGAATAATGCTCCTGAATCAGAGTAACCTCTGCATCTGCAGTTTTTCCTGCACTAACTCTGGCATGGAGAGAACCTTCAGGTTCATGTGGAAACCAGGCCCCTCAGCACACTATGCTCAGGCTCAACTCTCACTCACTCAGGTATCGTTTGTGAGCTCACACCCAGGGCAGATCCTACACAGATGCACTGAATGCTGCTGGCCACATCCCCTCACTGCTCCAGGCACCACGAGGACAACTCTGATCAGGTGCATGCCCATCCTGGGAATCTGCTGCATTTGTTTGACAAGCTCCACATCTTGTAGCACCTCAGACCTGATGTACAAAGATGCCGAGGTGTTAATCTCCCATCAAAACCAAGAGAACTCAAACACCTCAATCCCTTCCCTCATCTACTCTATTGGTTCCTGTGCTTCTGGGAGCTCTCTAATCTCCAAGTGTACTAAAGTAAACAAAAGATAAATTTTTAGGGGTCTGTTGCTTCTATTATACATCATCCTGAAATGTTCAGGATTTCCCTTTTTAGAGCTAATTCAGGACAGAAACTGTGCAGATTCCAGTTTGAACTCCTGTACAGAGTGTGCTGCCAGGTGTGGAAATCAGCCATTTGTAGTAACTCAGTAATTTATTATCAGTGTCTTCAGAGATGCTAAACTCTGCTTTGCATTTAGCACTGTGTTAAAACACCCAAACAAATAAAACAACAGACAGTTTTAGTTGCTCAAGTTTAGGTGGATTTTTTTTTTCTTGGGGAAGTGGAATGACGTGGAAAGGCTGGACTGCTCCCACATATCCTCAGTGGAGCAATGGATACCAAACACTGAACACTTTAATGGTATGTTGATGCCTCTAACATAATTGCAAAATATATCAGAGATTTTTTTAGCATCCTTTCAGACTTTGGGAGAGAGCAGTAATATCTTGGTGCTGTGAGCAGAGCCATTTTCACTATCACAGGGCTTTGACAACCAGCTTCCTACGCAGTTTGTCATGCTGAATGTCACTAATACCATCTGAATACTGATACTGTTCATGACTTTTTGTTATGTTGCATGTAAAGATTTTATGTATGTAATGTAGAAAAGGCATTGATAAATGGATATAAATCTTTGGAGAGGCTACTGAAAAAACTCATTTAACATCTCACTGATGTCTGTGCTGTGTTAGGCTTCAAAAATATTTTCTACCCTTTTTATGAGCTCAGTGAGATTGCAGTGATTGTTCTTAAAGACAACTGAAAAACACAGTAAACTCCTGGGAACACTGACATAAATCTGGAGTAACTTTGTTGCTTCTGATGGAGCTACCTGTGCATTACTGGGAATGTTATTCAGCCTGGGGATTGTGTCACACCTGCACTTACCAGTAAGAAGAAATATAACTACTGAGCTTATTGCACATGTTTGCACTTTCTCTTTGAAATCCTTGGCTTACTTGCCAAAACAAGTATTTTCCCTTCTCCATGGGAGGCATTGTGCAATGCCTTCTTCTGGCACTGGCTCATGAAGAGCGTTTTCTGCTGTCCCAGAGGATGAGAAAGGAGCCAGCATAGGGGAAACTTGCTCCTTCGTGGGTCACTGCTCAGACAGAGGGAAGCTGGACCACCAAAATCAGCAGAAATCCTTATTTCTCTTGCTCCTGTCACTGCTGGCTCACACTTCTTCCAAAGCAGCCTTGCTCCCACCAGCTGGCTCCCCGGAGAGCAGGAGGGCAGGTCCCTTAGTGCCATTCTGCAGCAGGGACTCTGCAGCACTGGCCTCAGGGCTGGGCAAACATCTGCTCCAGCCAGCAGACACTGAGCTGCCAGGGGGTTTGCTTTCACCACTTACCTCTTCCACTGCCTTTTTAAAGTTTTGCATTAATATTTTTTACCTTTGAAAACAAGAGAGATGTTTTCAAGGGGGTACATCTATGCTCTCAGGCAGGACAGGCTCCTCTTGGAAAGGATGAGGTTTACCTGCCACAGAGCCACTGCGTTTCTGTTTTGGGCAGCCTGGCCTGGAGGTGATAACAGTGGTGAGGGCACAGCATCTGGCACCTAAGGATGCTGGCACATCCATGAATGAAACTTATGAACCTCCTGCAGCCCCAGGAGAGGGAAGGTGTGACTTTGCACCACTTCCACTAGCACTGTGCCAAGAGGTCACTGCAGAGGCTGGAGGGTGGGATCACACCGGGGTGCAGGAACCAGCAGATGGTCCCAGCACCAACACGCTCAGCAAATATCAAAGCAGAGAGGGATGGGAGTAAAAATGAAGGCACGGAGAGGTGAAGTGACTGACTCAAGGCCAAAGCAAAGCAGTCTCCCAGAGCTAGAAACACAACTCTCCTGAGCCCCGTGGTGATACCCCGAGCAACTGTGCCAGAAGTGAAAGAAATGCCTAATTTGACAGTATTTTATTGTGTACAGCTATAATTGTGAACTTGTCACGGCAAATTTCTTGGTCTTATATGGGATATTACTTCTTCACAATACTCACATTATGTAGTAGGAATGCCTTACAAATGCTATTCATGATACACCTCAGGAGAATGATAAATAAAACATGAACAAACACCCAGGAGCGTTAATGGAGAAGGCTGTGGGACTTCAGCTACCCTAAGAACTTTTCCATTTTCCTCACAGAAATTGTTTCCACAGATATTTTGCTTTAAATTGGGCTGAAAGGGAGGAAGGAAGAAAGTTTAATCAGAGGGCTGTCAACAAATTACTCAAGAGTGGTGGGCAGCATCACTACTCGCAGTTTCATACAGAATATGTCTTTCCTACCGACAAATTGTTCCAGGGCTATCTGGAGAAGGGGGAGGGAGAACAAAAAAAGACCATTAACACGTACAATATTTAACTTTTTACTTTGTTTTGAAAAAAAAAGAAAGTTGCTAGGAATTTTTTCTTTGCTGGTGTATTATTGCAAGAAGGAAAAGCCTTAAACTGGTACAAAATAGGATCCGATGTAGCATTTACACCTAATTATCACACAATTTTCCTCATTGTTGGGAGCTTATTAGAAAAAATGTTAGAAAAGTTGTGCTAACTGAAAGGAGGAAAACCATGGAAACACCTTCTGCTGTAATAGATACAATTGCTGATACAATAGACACAATCACCTATGAATTAAGCAGCTGAAGAGCTGTCAGCTTTGCCTTTTGACTTCTCTATCCAAGATCTTATTTTTCAGCAAGAAGATCCGGCCAGGGACGAAAGAAAAAAAAAAATAAAATGTTCATTTTGGTGCAGTGCAAACTTTTCCTCCTAAAGAGAGTTTTCTTCCCCAAATCAACTCTTGTGAAGAGACAGGGAGAGGTGCAGGGTGTCAGAGGGAGGTAACACAAAGCCAGTTCTTTTTGCCTGTCACTGCTTCCTCCCTGCCCACACTGACCTGACAACAGCATAATTTACAGCAGGAGATGAGCCAATGCAGGAGTGATGGCAGGGGCTTGGCAGCTTGGCAAAAGGGATTTTAGGGTAAGTTTGGGTAAACCAGTGATCTTCAACAGCATTCCTGCACTCACGCTTGTGTTGCTGACAAGGCCAGAGGATGCCCCCAGGAACCTGGAGGAATGTGGAAGCAGAGAGAGGCAGAAAGATAAATGTCTGAAACAGCCATGCACTTCATTGTACCATGACAAAATGATCACTGCACCGGTTCTTTTAATCAAAAAATAAGGTTTGTTTGTTCTTTTAAATAAATAAACACACATTCAAGGTCAATAGTAAATACCTGCAATACCTCAAGTGGCAGAAGAGGTGGAGAAAGCTGGCCCAGAATACAAAAAGCATCGTAACTAGAAGCAAATTAAGAAGTGCTTATAAATTGATAGTGTTAAAGTCTGGGGAACAGTAAATGAGGAACACTCCAGTCAGTTATAGAAAGACTTAGATCATTTAGAAGCTAATAGCAAAGACAGTTCAAAGCTGACATACACAGAATAATGAGGACTTTTAAATATCTAATACTCTCTGTGAATCTTAAAATGCACAGATTAAAAAGGTACTGAGCTCCAAAGATACAATCTAAAGGTTGTTTTGGGGTTTTTTTGTCTTCTGGAAATTAAGAAGAAAATGCAAGGTCTTTCTTGGGAACAAGTACGTTAAGTAAGTGCCCTTACACTGGGGAGAAGTTTAGCCAAAACAGCTGAATTGTTTAGTAGGTAGCATAGAAGAACAGCAAGAATAATTTAGAACAAAATTACTTGAAATCAAGAGAAGTAGGCATCCTGGTTAGTTATGCATTCTTTAAAATTGTAGTTAACATCTGAATTCCTTTGCAGATATGTCCTTTAAGCAATTAGAAGTCACATTTCATATAGCAGTCAACATACTAAGAAGTTCATTTGCTTAAATCATCCTCTACAGTGGGACTAAAGCTTCTGAGTTGCTTTAGTGCTTTGGAAAACACCACTCTGTGTCCAAGCACCATCCCCAAACCCACTCCATAAAAATCACACCCTCCAGTTCATTCTGCCAGACCACACTTCAGATTTAAACACACTCCATGTGAATGTTCAGAGAGTAACTTTCAAAGTCTACAAGATCCTATTGCTCATAGCAGAACCAAGCAGATCCTGCCTCTTACGTGGCCTTCCCAAGAACATAAAGTCTCTAGTCTCTTTCTCCACAGTGNTACCATTACTTGTCAGGTGTTGTAATGCTTTTCTTGTTTCCTAAAATCATGTTTCTTCCCAAATGAGACAGCTGACATGTAGCTCCCAGCAGATCCTGCCTCTTATGTGGCCTTCCCAAGAACATAAAATCTCTAGTCTCTTTCTCCACAGTGGAGCTATTCCACAAAAGTAAAAGATTACCATTTTCACAGGATTTTCTGCGTTGGAAATGTGAAATTGTACTCTGGAGCTGACTCACACCTCTCCAAGCTGACCAGCCTACTCCTACATCACAGAGAGACATTCAGTGACATCTCTGAACAGCTCCAGAGCTTCATTAAAGCACTAAACTGGTCCCAGACTCACAGAAATGAAGATTGAGACAAAGATACCAACTGATGGCCCAGACTGCCAGCCAGCAGACCCCCTAACCCAGGATCTGCACCTTACCACGCATAAAATATTTGTTAAGAAACATCCACACAAAGGATTTTCATTTGCAATATGTTGTCCAGGTAACCCACGCCTGGCAGCATTACAATATTTCAATTTTTAAGCCTCAGAAAGCTGAAGGAGTGGCTTTGGCATATCCCTGAACTGGTGTTGGTCTCTGTGAAATCAATAGGCAGCATTCATTTAGCTGGAGGTTGAATCCATGCCAATTCTGGCTGAACTGGAAGGTCAAATAAACACAGATATTTCAAGATTAAGGTTTGGGAAAATTAATTGACCTTTCATACACTTCTGTAAAATTACATCTCTAGTTCTGGGACCAAATAAGGGGAGCTGGAGCTCTACAGTGACTAAATCATGTTGCTGGCAAGTGAAGTTACTGCCCACAGCTTTAATTTAAAGAATGATGCCATCGATGACTGAGCTCTGACATAAACAGGCTCTGTGGTTTCCTCACAGCCATTCATGTTTTCCAGCCAGTGCAATGGCTTTTGGAGGAGAGAAAGGCATGTGTCATGTCCTGTGTTGGACAAGTAAATAAGTGACGGTCATGGACAAAGCTCTGTCTGCTGCTGCATTTTCATTTGGCATTAGTACACGTATGTGACAGAGGCAGTCCTTGCCCAGAAGGGTTGGCCACCTAAATAACAAGGAATGGGGATGAAAAAGCAAAAATATCTTACCCCTTGCCCTTGGTCAAACCCATGGAAGCCACACCTGGTCTTCTGGTCTCAGATGTGACCTCCCTCTCACCACAGAGAAGAGAAAAATGAGCTCTCTCTTCAAAGAGAAATCAGCCCCAATTACAATAACTCAAAATCCCTCACTGAAGAGGCACTTTCTGAAGCTGGGCCAGGCACAAAGGACAAAAGAAAACCAGTGCACAGAGTAACTGTTTCACAACATTGCTTCAAAGTTTCTCCAAATGATCCAATTTTTATGCTATTTATCTGTGCAAGAAGGAAAATGCAGCTCATCTGAGCAGATTATACTGTTGCTGCAGGATTAAGACTTTAAGCAAGTCTTGTCATCTTTTATTAGGCATAACCTAAGAACACACTGGTAGGGCATAAACTGCATCATTGCTAGGTAACATGAAATTTTTCAATTATTATTATTCCAGTCATCATCGTGCTAGAACATGTAGAGATGTAAAAGGCAAATACCATAATTATACCCACAGGAGGAGCATGTGTAGGGGTGTCCTTGCTGGGTTCATAGGTAGGCACTCTTGGCAGGTCTGGTTTCTATATAAAATGGGTTTTTTTTAAGAAAATGCAGCAATAATTCAGGCATTCAGACTTCCATTACCATTTCCTTCTTGTAAATATGCAAACCAATACATTCAGTATAGGTGGTCTTATCCCATCTAGTTTATTTTAGAAATCTTACCAAGGCTACTGTTTGATAGTCATTTTACTGAGATTCAAGGTCTGGGTGGTGAAGGGAGAAACTCACTTTTCCTACTAATAATCAAGTGTCACTATTGCAATTCAATGGCTCTATTTGAATGAAATTCAGGTCAAGAAGTTGTGGGAAATCAATTCAATTTCAATGAATTCCTGAAATTTTGGATAAGGTTGCATTTGTGCAGAGTTTAGCCCAATGCTGCCAAAGGCACAGGTTGTGTCCAAGACACAAAAGAAGGTAAATAAAATCTCCTCATCTTCTATGACCAGCAATTCTTCCTGAAGCCTGATCCCAGCACTTGGACACTTCTAAAAAAAAGGAGTATAACTCTTCCAGTTTGTTGTAATGCCAGTCAAACCAGTAGTTCTGGCCATACCTACTGCTGCCCTCGCTTTTCTATGCAGTTTGTAGATAATTTCAGTCAATATTGTGCATTTCCCCCCCCTTTAATCCATCTCTCTGTTTTCCTCTGAGCAACCCCAAATTGGAAAGGAATTGGAACCATTTAACATTTCAAGCAGCATAATTGCCCAGACCAACTTCTACTGAAGAACCAAGTGGAAAAGTTTAAAACACTCCAGCACTCAACACCTGGGAATATTAAAAGATACCAACAGTAGAAATTCTGCTCCTGGTCTGTGAACATTATATATATGACATGCTAATGAGAACCCTAAAAATAAATTAACTTGAATTTTAAAGGCTTTTGTATCCCTCAAGGCCAGCTCACCACCACCAGTACAGTTTGTTATTTGAGCAGTTAACAAACAGCAGGAGCTGCACAGCCTGGAATGGTCATGGAAGAGTCTGGAGCTGTTCTGCCGCAACAGGAGGGGAATCAGGGATAATTACAGGCTGAATGAGTTGCATAATACAGTGTGCATCCTCAGCAGTACATTGTGTCCTGATTACCAGCACAGAAGCTAGAGCTGCACTGATATTATGATTTTAAATTCAGCTGTCTCTCTCTCTCT